>PVJA010033877.1:0-23002 GCA_004027025.1 Myocastor coypus | reverse complement strand
TCTTGAGCTCACTTTTGTAGCCCAGGCTGGTCTCGAACTCACACCAATCCTCCTGCCTCAGTCTTCCAAATGCTGGGATTACAGGCATGCGCCACCATGCCCGGCTGCCTTAGCCTCTTGAATGATGGAATTCAAAGTGTGCTGCACCACGACCAGAGTTTGACTACTAAATTCAGATTCCCCATGGTGTTCATCTCTGACTGGGAAATGGTGTGTGTGTGTGCGTGTGTGTGTGTGTGTGTGTGTGTGTGCGTGTGTGTTCCAGAACACTTGCTGGAACTGGGGCTTTCTGCTTATCTATCAATGACCCACACTCCCAGCCACAAAATATTTTTTTGTCTTTTTTTTCTTCAAACAGGGGAGAGCGCGAACTCAGTCCCCCACTACCGCAAATTATGCAGTCGAGTTTCCTGCATTTGGGGAAATCGCAGGGGTCAGCACATCCAGAGTGCAATGGATAAGCCTCGCCCTGGGAAAACCACCTTCGTGATCATGGTATCTCCCCTGCCAGGTAAGTGTCACAAAATATTTTTGAACAAAGCACTGAGTGAACATGGGAAGGCAGTTACACCCCACATGATAAGTCATGCCTGTAACTCCTTCTGTAGCAGCCTGAATGAAGCTGAGGGAGGTGGAGCACAAGTTGAAATTCCCTCTGGGAAAATTAGAAAACCCTGATTTTTTTACACAGCACTTGTATGAGACCCTGAGTTTAACTCCCAGAAGAACTGTTTTGAGATAAAAAATAAGGTCAGGGAACTAGCTCAACAGCAGAAGCACCTGCCTGGCAAGTGCAAGGTCCTGAGTTCAATCCCCAGCACATTAAAAAAAAAAAAAAAAAAAAACCGGGCCGGACAGGATGGCTCAGTGGTCTAAAGCACCTGCTTAGGAAAGCTTGGGCAGCTGCAGGGACCGCGGTTCTATCCCCGGCACCACATGCTGCGCCAGCCCTGGCTGAGACGACCATAAAAATAAATAAATAAACAAACAAAAGTTAAAAACAAACAAACAAACAAACAAAAAAAAACCCAGGCTTGGGAAGCTGAGTTAGGAGGATCTGTTTAAGTTTGAGGCCAGCCTGTGCCACATTAGGGAGACCTTGTCTTAAAAACACATAAATAAATTTAAATAAATATAAATGAATAAATGAAAAGGACTGGGGATGTAGCTCAATGTGAAGGCTCTGGGTCCAATATGCAATGACGATGTGGACAGGTTCTACTATATTTCTAGATCCCCAGTGCAGTTTACTTAAAACTACTATTTCCAGCATGCCTTCCTCTCCCCAGCATGCCTTCCTCTCCAGTAGTTGAATGGTGACGAAGGCAGGGACCTGGTAGACTACATTTCCCGAAATGCAACGCTTTCTTCACGGGCTGTCAGCCATGTCGGGAATTGTAGTCCTTTGGAGAAACCTACCCCCCATAGCTGCCCGCAGACACGCAGACTCTGACTCCTTAACTAAGAAAAGAACTGTCGTACAGCATACTAGGAAGGAGGCCGGACCGACCCTTTCCCTCGCTTTCCGATCGCTGGCGAGACTCCTTTGTGAAACTACAACTCCCAGAGGTCAGAGCTCGAGGGGGCGGGCCCTTCTGCCGGATGTCTGTTCCAGCCCTGGGCGCCCCAAGTGCAGCCGCAACCGGAGCCACCCAGTCGCCGCTGGACCTGGGCTGGGGTCCGGACAGGGGTCGTCATGGTAACAGGGGGCGCGCCACGCCCTGAACTGGCTGAGGGAGGGCCCACGTGCAAACAGCCGAAGCTTGGTTTGGCACTGACGAGGTCCCCCACGTCCTGCGGCCGGATGGTCTGGGCCAGGCGCGGACTCTCGGGATTGGGGCCATCAGGGACTGGGATTGGCGAACGGGGCCTTGATTCTGCCCTGCCGGTTTACTGGGGTCTCCAGGCCTAGAGACATAGGGAAATGGGGGGCTAGGAGAAAGACTGTGCAGGTGGGAGATACTGGAGGTTGTGGGGAGCTTGACACCAGAAAGGCAGTTTGTGCGGGACGGGGTAGGGAGAAGGCATTGGAAGTGGGAAGGAGGCGTTGGACAGAAATGGGGACAGTGGAACGGGGAGCGAAGTCTTCCCATAGTAGGGCTTTGTGGTGGCAGAGAGCTGCCGTTGCAGGCAGAGAGGGGGTGTTGGAGCAGAAGCAGGAGAGTGCTGAAGAGGGAGAATCTCAAGGGGAAGGGACTGGGTACTAGAGACCGGAAGTAGACAGCTACCGGGAACCCGGGTCTAGAGTCAGGGAAAGCGTGGTGTCAAAGGAGAGGGGCTCCGAGGTCGGGGGTGGGCGCTAGAAACGCATGGGGAGCACCTGAACTGATCTTTCCCAGAGAAAATATCTTGAGGGTCAGGGAGCAGGCTTGGAGGTGTGGCACGGACAGGAGGCTCATGGAGCAGTTACTAAGGCCTTGACCTAGTACCCCACATTGGGACTTTTGAATTACGGAAAGATTGGTCATGACGTCAGGATGCGGGGTGAATGGGAGTGTCAGAATGGGGATGGGTCTTCCCAAGTAACAGCGTCTTTGGAAGCAAAATGCGGATCTTTGTTTTTTTCTGAATGTGGTAGAATTCTCCTTCCTTCCCTCCCTTTCCCTCCCACCTCTCTCTCTCAATTCAATTGGTACATTGTCCTTTTGAGCAGCTGACTTCCTAGTGATCCTTCTATCTCAGCCTCCCCCCTGCGGGGGATTACACACCTGCACCACCACCCCGGTTTTCGTGGCCTCCATGGCACATGCTTTCTAGGTTAGCATCACTTGCAGTATCAGGGATCAAACTTGGGTCCTCATGCTTGCCAGGCAGGTGCTTAGACCCCTGAGCTATCTCCCCAGCCTGATACTTTTTTTTTTTTTCCCTCTTGAGACAAGACTATTCTTGAGACAAGACTATTTCAGGCCGGTCTCCAACTCACAAGTGTCCAACCACCCTCAGCCTCCCAAGCACTGGGATTCCAGGCATGAGCCACTGCAGTTGGCAAAACGTGATCTTTGGAGGAAGGGAGACAGCCTTGGAATGGGAGGAGGGATGTCTCCGTTGAAGAGCTCCAGAGGCTTCAGAGAGGACTGACATTGAGAAAGTGGAGATCAAAAGAGATGAACTCAAGGGAGAAGGGCTGGAGGCAAGGAAAGCTGGGGGCACATTCGGAGAAGACAGCAGGGAGGTGAGGATCCAAAAGGGAAGGAGGCCTGCAGAGATTGGACCAGGCAGGAGTCTTGAGTGGGGTGGGCCTGAGAGGCGGTGCTGTCAAGTCCCCAGAGGTGCCCTGGCCCCAGCTTGACCCGGCTATGACTGCCTGCTGAGCCTGCCTCCCTCCCTCTCCCTTCCCCCTCACCCCTGCCGAGATAGGAAGTAGCTCAGCAGAAGGCATTCTTGGAAGGGGCTTGTAAGATCCTGTTCCTGCCTACTTGCTAGGTTGACACACACAGTGGAGTGTGCGAAGAACAAGGCTTAGGAAAGGAAGTGGGGTGCCATGGAAGGATGGGGCTCCCACAGTTAGAGTATAGGGGCTTAAGCGAAGCCTTTAAATTCCCATCTCTTCCTTTCCCCAGCCTTGGTTTTCTTACCTGTAAAATGAGCATCATCATGCTAGACTTCCTAGCAGAATCCTATGCTGGGACCTTGTTTTCTCCAAGTCAAGTAACAAATTATAATGGCTACTAGAAGCTAGTGTGATATGACACAATTTTTTTTTTATGTACTTGATACAGAGTCTCACTATACAGCTCAGACTCCTAGTGATCCCCCTGTTTTCAGCCTCTCCAATGCTGGGATCACAGGCGTGCACCACCACGCCTGGTCTCAGTGGCCCGTTCAGTGCACCCAAGAGCAGGACCAGCACGGCATGTAGGGCCAGGGACCGAACCCCAGGCCCTGTGCTTGCCCAAGCAGGTGCTTAGTCCACTGAGCTATCTCGCCGGCCCTATATGACACTTAGTATATATGCTAGTTCCTGTACTCTACACCCTTGTGTTCATTGGCATGTGCCTCAGTCTTAAAAAGGAGATGCTCGTGTGTCCATCGTATAGAAAGGGAAGCTGAGGCCTAGAGAGGTTAAGAGATCTGCCCTGAAACACACAGCAGTAGTGGACAGGAGTCATTCTGGCTCTCGAGGCTGTGCCTTTACCAATTTTCAGATATAATGATGGCTAGGTTATCAAGGGCCCCCTGTATAACAGGTGCTGTGCTGAGCACTTCCATCCCTTATTTTGTTTTATGGTACTCATGGTAGAACCCAGGACCTTGCTCTCCTGCATGCCAGGCAAGCGCTCTGCCACTGAGCTACATCCACAGCCCTTTTTTTTTTTTTTTTGTCTTTTTAAGACAGGGTCTCACTATGCAGTTGAGGCTGGTCCTGAGCTCACTTTTGTAGCCCAGGCTGGTCTCGAACTCGCATCAATCCTCCTGCCTCAGCCTCCCGAGTGCTGGGATTACAGGCATGCGCCACCACGCCCGGCTATCCACAGCCCTTTTTAAATGTTTTTCTTGAGGCAGTGTCTCCATGCTGCCTAATTTGACCTCAGGTCTGTGTTCCTCCTGCCTCAGCCTCCTGGGTAGCTGGGATTTCAGGGCCGCACCACTATGCCTGGCTTTAAGCGTTTCTGACTTGGACTCATTCAGTTTGCGCAGTAGCTGTGATACTTAACCTAGCTTTTCCAAATCATAATGGCACACTTTGCACCAGAACTGCTGGTGATCATAGCTAAGCTGGAGCGTGAATTCTGAGCCAGGCCAGGCTCCGGTGCTTCTCCATCGTTCCTGCTTGTGGCTGCTTGAAGCAGTTGGATCATGAGGGGGCTGAAAAGGACAGGGCCTGGGCTGCAGCTCAGTGGCAGAGCACTGGCCTGGCCTTGGGAATCCTTGGGTTCTTCCCCATGATCTAAACAGCAACGAAGACCAGTGCTTTGGAAACCAATTCCTGAACTGATTTAACGCAGAGCTTCCGTATGACCCAGCAGTGCTGCTCCAAGTCTACTCCCAAGATTCTACCCCTAAGCTGGGATCTAACTGCTCGTACAGTATCTACTGTGATGGCCAGGAAATAGAAAGGACCTATAGCCGGGCGTGGTGACTCACGCCTGTAATCCCAGCACCCGGGAGGCTGAGGCAGGAGGATTGGTGCAAGTTCGAGACCAGCCTGAGCTACAAAAGTGAGCTCAAGGCCAGCCTCAACTGCATAGCGAGACCCTGTCTCAAAAAAAGGCAAAAAAAAAAAAAAAAGAAAGGACCTAAATGCCCAGCTAAGGGCTGGCCTGGTAACTCAGCAGACCAAAGTGCCTCTTAGGCAGAGCGTAGTGCTGGGGTTCAATCCCCAGAGTGCAGTGTTGGCCCGCCCGTGGAGTGCGCTGAGTCAGCAATTAACGCTGGGCATGGGCGTGAGCCTGTAATCCCAGCACTTGGGAGGCTGAAAACAGGGGCATCACTAGGAGTCCGATCTACGTAGTGAAACCCTGTAGAACCTGTAGAGGGATCCTAAATACAGGGAAAAATAAAATGCCCAGCAAGTGAGTGGATTCAGAGGCCATCGCATGGGCGTTACCCGCCATAGAAAGGGAAGAAGCCCGAGAGGGTGCTCCCTGTAGCTGAGTCCAGAAGCTCATGTCAGCAGCTGGGTCCTAGGGCCACATCCGTGTGGTCCCTACTCACACACAATGTGCAGAAAGGGCAACTGTGTGGGGGTAGGGGTGCATGAGTGATAGGAGGTTGCTTTAGGGGTTAATAAGGTTCTAGCCAGGTATGGTAGTCAGACCTGTAATCCCAGCACTCAGGAGGCTGAGGCAGGAGGGTTGCTAAGAGTTGGAGGTCAGCCTGGGCTATATAGTAAGATCCTCAAAAACTAAACACAGAGCTGCTGAAATAGCTCAGCTGACTAAAGCACTTGCTTAGGCAAGCTCAGGCAAGTGCAGGGATCAGGGTTTGATCCCCCACACCACATACCCCACCTCCAATGCAGGCTGAGCCAGCCAGAGTCCGAGTGTGATGGTGGATGCCTATAATCCGAGCACTGGGGAGGCTGAGGCAGGAGGATCACACGTCTAGGCTGCATTGCGAGACCCTGCAAAAAAAAAAAAAAAAAGTTTTGGAACTAGTGGTAATATTCGTATAATAATGATAACTGAATGTATGGCAGGAGTATCCAGAAAACCACTGAACTGTACTTTTTTTTTTTTTTTTTTTTGTATAAGGGTTCTGTGGTATGTGAATTGTATGTTTCCTTTTTTTTTTTTTTTTTTTTTTTCAGAACCAGGGGTTGAACTCAGGCCCTTGGGTTTGCCAGGCAAGCACTTATTCTACTGAGCTGTCTCCCTAGCCCCTGTATTGTTTTCCTTTCTTTCTTCCTTTTTTTGGTCTTATTGAGACATAGTTACTCCATGTAGTTAAGGCTGGCCTTTTTTTTTTGGCGGGACCAGGGTTCGAACTCACAACCTTCAACTTGCCAGGCAGGCACTTGTTCTGCAGAGCTATCTGTGCAGCCCCCTTAGGCTGGCCTTTGTCTCACTTTATTTATTTATTTATTTATTTATTTATTTATTTTTACTCCCTTTTTTTGAGACAGGTTTCACTACGCAGTTCGGGCTGGCCTGGAACTCACTTTTGTAGCCCAGGCTGGTCTCAAGCTCGCACCAATCCTCTTACCTTAGCCTCTCAAGTGCTGGGATTACAGGTGTGTGCTACCCTGCCAGGCCTCAATTTTTTTTTAACTTATTTTTTTTTCTTGTTTCAGAATTTTTGTTTATTTATTTTTATGGCTGGCTCAGCCTGCCCTGAAGGGCACGGCTGGCGCAGCATGTGGTGCCAGGGATTGAACTGTGGTCCCTGCAGCCGCCTGCAGGCGCTTTAAACCACTGAGCCATCCTGCCAGGCCCCTCAATTTCTTAAACAATTAGTAACACCTGCCCCCAAAGAAAAGAAAAATAGCAGAGCCAAGACTCAGACTGAAGAAATCTGAGTCACAAACATTTGTTTAATTCATTTTGGCTGTTTGAGCAGGGATCGTGAGCTTCCTATGTAGCCAGAACTGGCCTCACATTTGCAGTGACCCTCCTGCCTCAGCTTCCCCAGGGCTGGGATCACAGCACAGCACCACACTGGCCTGAGATGTATTTACTGATAGTGTCTGCTGTGCAGTGGCCACTAAGCCAGGTCAGTGAATGTGCTTAACCTCCAAAACATATTGGCAGGGGCCAGCGAGATGACTCAGTGGTCTAGAGTGCCTGCTTAGGCAGCTGCCTAAAGGGCTGAGATTCAATCCCCAGCACCACATGCTGCACCAGCCTCACCTCCAGGGTAGGCTGAGCCAGCCATAACATGAATAAATAAAGCTTTTTGGGACCAGGGAGATAGATCCGTGGCACAAGTGCCTGCCTGGCAAGTGCAAGGTCCTGAGTTTGAACCCCAGTCCCACAATGAAAAAAAAAAGAAACACCGGCAAGATGAATGTCCTTGGGGATCTCGTGGCGCCCATGCACAAGCCCAGGAGTCACCCCCTTGGAGAAGGGAAGTCGCTCCCTGGGGTTTGGAGTGACCTGGGCTGCTGGCCCTGGCCTGGCTCCCCTGCAGGGATGGACCAGGCTCCTGGACCCTGTGGCCCTCACTTCCTCCTCCTCCTCCCATTCCCTCAGATCCGCTTCATCCTCATCCAGAACCGCGCGGGCAAGACGCGCCTCGCCAAGTGGTACATGCAGTTCGATGATGATGAGAAACAGAAGCTGATCGAGGAGGTGCATGCCGTGGTCACCGTCCGAGATGCCAAGCACACCAACTTTGTGGAGGTGACAGGTCCCCCACCCTCCTGTCTCCGTGAGCACTGATCCCCTGTCCCCCTCTTCCGCTTCTCAAACTCAGCAGCCTTCGGCCTTTGCCCCCACCCCGACCCTTCTTTTTTGGGTACTGTCTGTACAGGGTCTCACTCTGCAGTCCAGGCTGGTCTTCAGCTCACTTTGTAGCCCAGGCTGGCCTAGAACCTGAGGTGATCCTCCTGCTTTAGCCTCCCAAGTGCTGAGGTGTGTGCCACTACACCTGGCATTTTTGGGTACTTTTTATTGTGATAAGTTACAAATGTAAGGGCTGGGGGTTTAACTCAGTGGTGCAGTGCCTGTGGGCCAAGCATGAGGCCCTGAGTTCAAGTCCCATGGCCTCTCCCAAAGGTTATAAATGTATAAACTAGCACAGAGAAAAAGCAAGGGGAAGAGGTTAAAGATCTGTACACCCACTACTTGTAGGAGTAGTGCTATTTCACCTTCCTGCTCTACCTTATTTATGCTTTTTTCAAGTTGTGGTAGTAGTATTGTTGTCTCTGCCATGCTGAACCCAGGGCCTCACTTATAGTAGCCCAAGAGCACTGCCACTGAGCTACAGTCCCAGTCCTTTTTATTTATTTGTTGTTTGTTTGTTTATTTATTTATTTTGAGACAAAGTTATGCTAGCTTGGCCAGGCTGGGCTCGAACTGGCAGCCTCCTGCCTCAGCCTCCCAAGCTGTTGGGATTATAGGTATGTGCCACCCTGCCAAGGTGCCTGTGGCTTGTGTTTTATGTTTTTGTTGTTGTTGTTGTTTTTGGTCTTTTGAGACAGAATCTCGATAATTAGTTCAGGCTGGTTTGGAACTCACTTTTGTATCCCAGGCTGGTCTCAAACTTGCACTAATCCTCTTGCCTCAGCATCCCAGGTGCTGGGATTATAGGCCTGTGCCACCACGCCTGGGTCTTATTTATTTTTTTTTTTTTTTTTTTTTTTTTTTTTTTTTTTTTTTTTTGGTGGGACCAGGGTTCAAACTCACAACCTTGCACTTGCCCAGCAGGCACTTGTGCCTTGGAGCTATCTCCCCAGCCCCCTGGGTCTTATTTATTTATTTATTTATTTATTAATATTATGCTGTCTTGGCCTGCCCTGGGGATGGGATTCGTGCAGCATGTGGTACCAGGGATTGAACCATGGTCCCTGCAGTTGCCTAAGGTTGCCTAAGCAAGTGCTTTATACTGATGAGCCATCTCATAGGCCCTGGCTCAGTTTTATTTATTTGTTTGTTTATTTATTTATTTGTATTATGGCTGGCTCAGCCTGCTCTGGGGACAGGGCTGGTGCAGCATGTGGTGCCAGGAATTGAACTGTAGTCCCTGAGGTTACCTAAGCTTTCCTAAGCAGGCACTTTAGACCGCTGAGCCATCTCACTGGCCCCATGTGACTCGGTTTTAGTCTCCAACTTTTATCCTGCTGACAGTTACCTGTTCAAGAGGCCCGGCTGGGGCTGTGGGCACAGCTGAAGCCCTCGGCTACATCCAACAACCCCCAGCACCACCCCAACACGAAACAGACCAAGTTCCTATAGAATTTCACAAATATTAGCTATTTGGGGATCTTTTGTCTTGCTCTTTGAGATAAGGTCATGCTGTGTGGCCAGGCTGGTCTGAAACCACAGGCAGTCTTCCTGCCTCAACCTCCCGGGTGCTGGGATTACAGGTGTGCATGACCATGCCCAACAAAGCAGTCAACAAAAATTAACCAGGGCTGTGGGGCGTGGTGGCTCACGCCTGTAATCCCAGCACTCGGGAGGCTGAGGCAGGAAGATTGGTGGGAGTTCGAGACCAGCCTGGGCTACAAAAGTGAGCTCAGTACCAGCCTGAACTGCATAGCGAGACCCTATCTCAAAAAGACAAAGAAAAAAAAAAAAAAAAAAATTAACCAGGGCTTTCTGTGTGTGGCGCTGTTCCCAGTCCTCAGGGCACCTCAGCGAGTCTCTGCCCTTGCGGAGCTGCCTGTGTGGCTGATAGGAGCTGGAGAGTTATTGATGTATCTGGCAGCATTAAGGAGCCCGAAGATGGGGCTGGGGAGACAGCTCAGCAGCATAGCACCTGCCTGACCAGCACAAGGTCCTGAGTCCAGTGTCTAGTACTAAGAAAAAAAAAGAGGGTGCTTGCGAGTTAGCTCAGTTGTTTAAGCACCTGCATGGGCAAACCCAGTCAGGCATGTGGGTTCAATTGAACTGTGGTTCAATTCCCATCTCCAACTGTCTTACCAGGCCCACCCTCAAGGCAGCCTCAGCCAGCCAAAAAAAAAATCCTTTCAAAAAAGGGAGGGGCGAGCCGGGCATGGTGGCGCACGCCTGTAATCCCAGCACTCGGGAGGCTGAGGCAGGAGAATTGGTGCGAGTTCGAGACCAGCCTGGGCTACAAAAGTGAGCTCAAGGCCAGCCTCAACTGCATAGCAAGACCCTGTCTCAAAAAGACAAAAAAGGAAGGGGCTGCTAAATGGGGTTCCATCCCTGGGCCTGCTGTGCTGGCCCCACCCCTGAAGTGTGCTGAGATAGCAGTTGAGACGGTGTGGTGGTACATCCCTATAATCCCAGCTCTTGGGAGGCTGTAAACAGACAGATCAGTACAAGTCTGATCTAGTAGTGAGACTCTGAGCACCCTGTAGATCCTTCCTTAAAATACAAAAAAAAAAAAAAAAAGAGCCAGAAGAAAAATAAGCAGCTAAGGTGGTAGGAGGGGCCTGGGTGTGCAGGTTTACCCGGTTCCTTCAGGAGAGCATCGCTGAAAAGCCATCCTAAGCCAAGGCCTGAGGAGCTGCTTTCAGAGTTACCCAGTTTGGGTAAGAGGATGTGCAAAGAAAGGCCCAGGGGCAGGAAGTTGGGGGTGCATCAGGGAGGGAGTTGGGTGTGGCAATGACCTGGGCCTGGCTGTGGATTTCCCAGAAGGTGGTCTAGGCTTGGCACAGGGGCACAGGCACAGAAGCTTCTAGGATCCCCTGAGGCCAGGGGTGGGGTTGGCAGAACACCAGAGGTGACCCTAGCAGGCCCGGGTTCGTGCTGGTGCCTGGTCTGCCGCAGAAGCCCAGGGTGGCCAAGACACTGGGGCCTGTGGTAGAACAGCCGAGGCTGGCATCTGAGATGTGCTGGAGCTTCTCAGGCTGTGGCACTGCCTTCTCCTGAGATGTCACAGATTAGGATGACACCAGGTGGGTGGTGGAGGACAGCAGGGCTATCAGGACAGGCAGTGATGGAGGCAGGGGCAACTGGGCAGTGCGGACATGGGAGTTTGTACACTCTGAGGGCAGCTGAGCTGAGGGACACCCATGGTGGTGAGGTCACAGACGAGGCACCTGGGATGAGAGGGCGGACCCCTGGGATGCGGGACACCGAGGCTGCCGCTGTGCCCACTCACAAGGTGGCCTTGGCCGAGCGGACTGGGTGTGTCGGGATCCAGCCTCACGTGTTCATCTCTGATATTTCCCGGGTGTCTCTGGGCCCCGCCCTGACATGCCTGCTGCTGGGTTCTCCACGGTGACCCGCACGGCCTTGTGCTCCTTGCAGGCATGCCACATCCAGGGACAGACACAAGCCCAAGCCTGGCAGGGGGCACACCTGCACTCTGGGAGGCTGAGGAGGGAGGAGTGTAAGTTTGAGCCCAACCTGGACAGCTTTAGCTCCCTGTTGAGATCCTGCCTCAAAAGAAAACAAAATTTACCACAACTCCTGGGCTGTGGGTTCCATCTTCAGTACAAAAAAAAAAAAAAAAAGAAAAAAAAAAGGCAGACATAGGCCAGTCCCCAAGAAGGTAGCGACCAATGAGAAGGAAGGAGGCCCAAGAGGTCTGAGAGTCTGGCGGGCTTCCTGGCAGAAGTACCAAGTGGGGAGCATAAAGTGGAAATGAAACCAAGTTTTTGTGTTGTTCTTGAGGTGAGGTCTCACTTGCATGGTCCAGGCTGACCTGTAGCCTGCTGGCCTTAAACTGGAAGGAGCATCCTGCATCAGCCTCCTCAGAGCTGGCATGACAGATGGGCACAGCCACACTAGTTTCCCAGGGAACTTAGGACAAAGGAGGAGGAGGTGCCAGTCTGTGTCGGGTCCCTTGCCGCCCTGTTGTGGCAGGCATTACTGGAATACCACAAAACAGAATTGGCCAGTAGAATGAGCGTGGACACCCTAGACGATGGCGCCCACAGTCACCACTAGGTGGTGCTATACACCCAGGCCTAGGCTTCGTCCAGAAAGTGCACTTTTGCCCTACTGTGCCTGTACCAGTGTTTATCTTTTACTCTTATCTATTTATTTGGTGCTGGGCAAGGAACCCAGGGCTTGCACATGCTGGGCCAGGCCCCACTGGTGGGCTCCACCCCAGCCTGTTAACCTCTTTACCTCCACAGACACAAACTCTGTATCCCAATAGGTGGGCTTGGGGTGTGTATATGTGTCTTATTTACTTTTTACTCATTGCTGGGACAAATAACGGACACTCAAAATGAAGGAAGGAAAAGTTTATTTGCTCACAGTTAGTGGAGGTTTCAGTCCATATTTGGCTGGCCCAAGGCTGAGTGGAGCAGGACAGAGAGCATCCAGTTCATGGCGGCAGAACAGCCACAATCTCCACAGAGGCAACCGAGCACACGGGGAGCTGAGAGTAACGGCTCTAGTCTGTCTCTCTGTCTCTCTTCATATTCCTATCAGGCTCTCTGTGTTAGGATATCTGCCCTAGACCACATCCATAGTCCCAGCCCTACTCAGGCCAATAATCCCATCAGTACTAAAACACATAATCCCAGTGACTCATGAGTCCAGTCTCAATCTATAGATGTCCCTGCCCAATGACTACATGAGGCTCTGGGGGGACAACTAGACATAAACCATAACAGTATGTTATTACTTCAATATTTATGGATACCAATTGAATATCTGTTATGTGAAATCCAAAATCCAAAAGTTTCCTTTGTTTTGAGACAGAGTTTGGGCCAGGGATATAGCTCAGCTGCACAGCCCCTGCCTGGCAAGTGCAAGGTCCTGACTTCAATTTCTAGTACTGGAAAAAGAAAAGGTGTTTTGTTTTGTTTTGTGTTTTGCAGGACTGGGGTTCAAACTCACAACCTTGCACTTGCCAGGCAGGCCCTTGTGCCACAGAGCTATCTCCCTAGCCCCCAAAAAAGGTTTTGAGCATTTCACGTTTTGGATTTTTAGTTTATGGATGCTAAGCCATCCATAAGTGCGTAGTTTCCAAGATTCTGAGATCCGAAACACTTCTGGGCCCAACCCCCTTGAGATCAAGTCCCTGGCAGGGGATCGCCTGTGTCGGGCTCCGTGAGGGCAGGGCCCGTACCGTGCTTGGATCCAGGGCCTAGCACATGCGAGGCCTGTGCTGTGCCACTCACCTCCACCCCCAGCCCTGTTTTATTGTGAGACAGGGTCTTGCTAGGCTGCCCAGGCTGAGCTCAGATTTGAGATTTTGCTGTGTGCCCTGGGCCCTGAGTGTTCCTGAGTGTACTCCAGGCTCTGAGCAGACATGTGCCCTCCTTGGGGTGCCTCCCTGACTCCCTGGCTCCAAAGGGATGGGGCCTCCCGTAGGACCCTCACAGGTGAGGTGTCTGTGTATCTCTTTTCCCTCATGGGCCCTGGGGGGCAGGGCTGGGCATGAGCAGGGAATGGACTGAGGGTTTCAGCCTCTCTCTGCCAGGTATGGGGGTCCCCCACTCCCCTCACCCACGGCCTTTCTACCTGCAGTTCCGGAACTTCAAGATCATTTACCGACGCTACGCTGGCCTATACTTCTGCATCTGTGTGGACGTCAGTGACAACAACCTGGCCTACCTGGAGGCCATCCACAACTTTGTGGAGGTGCGGGCACAGCCACCCAGGTGGCCCGGGGGTGCTGGACCCAACCCTGTCCTGTCCCCTACACGCACCCCACCAAGTCCTCAGCCACACAGCTCTGTACCTGTCCCCTTCTATGTCTGTCCATCCACCATCTGCCGCCCCTACCTGAGCCTGGTTCTGCTCGCTTTTTCTCTGCTTCTCTTTTTTCTGTTTCTTCTTTTTTGACTTTTTTTTTTTTAAAGAATTTTTTATTTTATTTATTTATTTTTTTCTTGTTTCAGAACCTTTGTTTGTTTATTCACTCATTTTTTTATGGCTGGCTCAGCCCACCCCGATGGCAGGGCTGGTGCAGCATGTGGTGCCGGGGATTGAACTGAGGTCCCTGAAGCCGCCCAAGCTTTCCCAAGCAGGCGCTTTAGACCACTGAGCCATCCCTCCAGGCCCCTTTTTTGGCTTTTTGAGACAAGATCTTGAGAATTTAACTTGAACTCACAACATAGCCCCAGGTTGGCCTCAAACTCAACAGCAGTCCTCCTACCTCAGCTTTCTGAGTGCTGGGAATACAGGCGTGGGCTGCCATGCCCAGTGTCCTTTGTTTTTGAGTCAGCATGTTGGTACATAGGTCAGGCTGGCCTCGAGCTCTGTGGCTTCTGCCATCCTGCAGTGACTGTCTTCTTGTTTTTCTTTTACCATCTTTGTTTTACCATTTCTATCACTGCCTCTTTTTCTGTATCTTCTCTTTCTCTCTCTCTTTCCCATCTTTCACTGCCCCTATTCTTGCTTTCTGGGGGGGGGGGGGTTGTTTGTTTGTTTTGTTTTTTGGTGGGACCGGGGTTCGAACTCACAGCCTTACACTTGCCAGGCAGGTGTTTGTGTCACAGAGCTATCTCCCTAGCCCCTCTGGGGTTTTTTTGTTGTTGTTTTCTTATTTTTTGAAACAGCCTTGCTATGTAATCCTGGCTGACCTAGAACTACTATGCTGCCCAGGCTGGCCTCAAACTCACTGTGATCCTCCTGTGTTGGCCTCCTGAGTGGCTGAGGTTACAGGTGTGGGTAACATGGGCCACTGCCCCTGCTTAGCCTTCTCTCCATGGTCATCTTGACCCCTGTTGCTCTCTGTCTCCCTGTCCCTCCCCCTTGGGGTCTCTTTCCTGTCTTCCTCCTCTCTGTCCCTCTGGTTCCCTCCCTGTCCTCACCACTTCCATCTCCTTCAGGTCTTGAACGAGTATTTCCACAATGTCTGTGAGCTGGACCTGGTGTTCAACTTCTACAAGGTAGGCTTCCATCCACTGGGGTGGCCGCAGGGAGCTGGGGCTTTGCCCAGTGCCCAGCCCTGCTCACATCTGCCTCTGCCCACGTCACAGGTTTACACAGTGGTAGACGAGATGTTCCTGGCAGGTGAGATCCGTGAGACCAGCCAGACGAAGGTGCTGAAGCAGCTGCTGATGCTGCAGTCGCTGGAGTGAGGTGGCCGCCCAGTGCCCCAGCTGCTGCCTGCTCCCAGCCAGGCCCGCCTGGCAGCCTCCCCAGAGGAAGGACCCTGGCAGGGGTCTGGGCCACCAGGGAGGAGGCCACACCCCACTGCCCCTGAGCCCCAGTGGGCACCAGGAGGCCACCCTGTGTGTCCTGAGTAACCCACGCCATTGTCGTGTGACGCCGTGAGTGTGTGCGTGGAGCCCCCAATAAAGCTGCATTCCTTCCTGGCCTCGCTGTCTCTGGGGCCCTGACGCTCTGCCCTGAGAACCTAGCCGTGCCCTCCCTCTGTCAGCCTGCTCTGTGCCAAGCAAGATGGGGGACCCCAGCACATGGCAGACCTGCTCCAGCCTGCAGAGGGCCCAAACCCTAAGGGCGACAGGGCTAGGCCCTAAGCTAGCTCCACTAAACTAGCTCCACTCGGAGCTAACACTTAGCAGCACTGAGAATCTCCCAGGCATTGTTCCAAGTGACCAACAGGGACCACCGTTTACCTGACCCTCGAAAGACAATAGGGAAGAGACTTTTCATTGTCCCACTTTTTCAGATGAGATCGCTAAATTAAGAGACTTGCCCAGTTCCTACAGCCAGTCAGTGCCAAGCCAGTTTATTTGGAGCAGATTTCTTTCAGTTTTTTGAGGCAGGGTCTTGCTATGTAGCCCAGGCTGGTCTCCAACTCACAGTGATCCTCCTGCCTCAGCCTCCTGAGAACTGGGATTACAGTATTTACAGTGTGCTACTTTGCTCAGTGAAATAATTACACACCTGTAGTCCACAAGTTCAAGGCCAGCTTGAGCTATACAATGAGTTTAAGAATAGCCTGGGCCACCACATGGTGACACACGCCTGTAATCCCAGCACTTTGGAGGCTGAGACAAGAGAATCATGAGTTCGAGACCAGCCTAGGCTACAAAAGTGAGCTCAAGGCCAGCCTGAACTACATAGGGAGATCCTGTCTTAAAAAGACAAAAACAAACAAACAAACAAAAAATGCCTGAACTATATAGCAAAACTGCTTTAAAAAAAAAAAAGAGAAAACGAGTTGGGGAGATAGCTCAGTGGCACAAGTGCCTGCCTGGCAAGTGCAAGGGCCTGAGTTTGATCCCCAGTACTGCAAAAAAAGAGAGGGGGGAAAAAAAAAAAAAAGGCTGGGTGTGGTGGCTCATGCCTGTAATCTCAGCACCCCAAAGCCTAAGGCAGGAGGATCATTTTGAGTTTGAGGCCAGCCTGGGCTACATAATGAGTCCCTACCTCAAAAAAAAAAAAAAAAAAAAAAAAAAAACAGTTTGAGGAAGGCCAGTGAGATACTTAGGCAAGCTCAGGGACCAGGGCTTGATTCACAGCACCTCATGTCCCACTGAGCCAGCTACCAAGACTGGGCGTGGTTGTGCACACCTGTAATCCCAGTTCTGGGGAGGCTGAAAACAGGAGGATCACTGTGTCTGAGCTGTGTAGTGGGGCCCTGGACCAAAACAAGGGGAAAAAGTGTAAAACGGTGGACACGGTGTCTACTACACAGGAAGCTGAGGGTGGAGGGTTAGTTGAGCGCCGGAGTGAGTCAGCTAGCACGAGCAACAGCGAGACCCGGTCTGGGAGGAAGGCAGGTGGGAGGGCGCTGCCCTGGCCTCCCTCCGTGCAAGGACGCTCAGAGGCTAATTACTGCACCTCCTGTGTGGCTGCCAGGAAGCCGCGAAGGCGGGTGGCCTCGGACAGCAGCCGTGGCCTCGGAAAGGTAAATACAGCCTTCCCTGCGACTCGGGGAGCCCCACGCTGGCTTGTTTAACCAAGAGAAATAAAAGCTTGTGCACACACATGCACGCCCTTAGCTGCGCTGTTCACAGCAGCCCAACGCTGGAGTGCAGCCAGAGGTCCATTTACCCATGGCGTGGTGAGCCTTGTGAGATCTGCCTACAGTAACATCTGCCATAAAAAGGACCCAAAGCTGGGCATGTGGTCCGCAGCCGCGATCCCAGTACCCAGGGGCCTGTGCCAGGAGGATCACAAATTCAAGCCCAGCTTGGGGAACTTAAAATTTTGACTTGGAAGACCCTGTCTTTAAAAAAAAAAAAAAAACAACACTGAACTAAAAAGGGATGGAGAGTGAAGGTGCTCAGCTGCCCAAGCTAAGCTCTAACATGGGATCCTCCTGCTTCAGCCTCCCAGAGTGCAGCGTGTGCCCTGGTGCTTGGCTGACAGCCGGCACTACCATGGTCGGGCAGGGCCCCGGCGTGGCTCGCTGTGAAGGGCCTGGCACTCACTGCTTGACACATGTAGGGTCTCACTGAGGGGTTGATGAGCCAGCTCTGGGATGCCTGTGCTCTGGACTCAACACTGCCCCCTCCTGAACGCTGACGCTGGAGACTGTCATTTGGGTTGTTGAAGCTGGAGTTTTGAGTCCTTTGTCCTCGTGCTTCGGAAACAGAAATGTGGAAGAGCAAAACTCTACAGAAAGGCAAGGTAATTCCATGGACAAAATGCTAGAACTTCACTGGAAATCAACGTTCAGCCTTTGCAGCCAGGGAATGTGGACCTGAGTAACAGCAGAGGGCAGGTAACCAGGAATAAAAGAAAGACCTAGAAGAGCCCAGAGGCAGAGCCCGCCACCAGGCCAGGAGAAGCAGGGCTTTCTTTGCAGTGCTAGCAACTGAACCCCGGGCCTCATACGAGTGGGGAGAGCACCCTACCCGCAAGCAGGGGCTTTAGATCACTGAGCCATTCTGCTGCACCCCCCCCCTTTTTTTTTTTTTTTTTTGTCTTTTTGAGACAGGGTCTCCCTATGCAGTTCAGGCTGGCTTTGAACTCACTTTTGTAGCCCAGGCTGGTCTCGAACTCACATCAATCCTCTTGCCTCAGCCTCCCAAGTGCTGGGATTACAGGCGTGCGCCACCACACCCAGCTCCAGAGGAAAGCACATTAAAAGGCTGAAAGCACTCCTTCAGAGCTGAAGGGGAAGGAGCCAGGGAGATAGCTCAGGGGCACAAGTGCCTGGGTGGCACGTGCAAGGTCTGTGAGTTTAACTTTGATCCTGAAAAAAAAAAAAAAAAAAAAGAAAAGAAGGAAAAAAATGAGAAAATTGGACCGGCAAGATGGCTCAGTGGTCTAAAGTGCCTGCCTAGGTAACTGCAGGGACCTCAGTTTGATTCCAGCACCATCATGCTGCACCAGCATCTACAGGGTGTTCAGGTTCTACCTACTAGATGAGACTCATACTGATCCACCTGTTTACAGCCTCCCAAGAGCGGGGCTAACAGGCAGGCACCATCCTGCCGTCTCAATTGCCTTCTCATTGAGCCCCAGGGGCCGGGCCAGCTCCCAAGCCTGCTTGCAGGTACTTTAATCTGCTGAGCTATTTGGCTGGCCCCAAGAAAGATTTTCTTAGGATCAGAGTACTAGCCAGCCAGGTGTAGTGGTTCATGCCTGTCATTTCAGTACTAGTTCTTACAAATTGTCTTAGTTACTTTTTACTCATTGCTGGGACAAATACCCGACACTCAAAAATGAAGGAAGGAAGGGTTTATTTAGCCCCACAGTTACTGGAGGTTTCCGTCCATATTCGGCTGGCCCGAGGCTGAGTGGAACAGGGCAGAAAGCATCCAGTTCATGGTGGCAAAACAGCAACAAAATGGTGACAGAGGCAGCCAACCAATCAGGGCAGCAGAGCAACAGCTTAGTCTGTCTCTGTGTCTCTCTGTCTCTCTTTATATTATATTCAGCTCTCCACCTCAGCCTATCCGCCTTAGGCTACACCCCTAATCCCAGCCGTACTCAGACCCATAATCCCATCAGTACTAAAACACATAATCCCAGTGGATCATAAATCAAGTCTCAAACTCTAGAACTCCCCACCTCCATGATTGCATGAGGCTTTTGGGGGACAACTAGACATAAACCATAACACAAATCTTTATTTTTGCAGAATTGGGAATTGAACTCAGGCCATTGTGTTTGCCAGGCAAGCACTTATTATTCTACTGAGCTATCTCCCCAGCCCTCATTTCAGTACTTGGGAGGCTGAGGCAGAAGGATTGCTACAAGTTTGAGGCCAAACTGAGCTATAAAGTCCTAAACATAAAATACTAATCAATTCAGCTGCATTGGAAGTAACACACTCAGGCATCAAAAGACAACATAAAGGAAGTGAAAAGACAAGCCTCGGACTGAGAAGACAACTGCCACATCTGTCACCAGCTGAGGGTTTCCCATCTTTGTTTTTTTTTTGTGGGACCAGGGTTCGAACTCATGACCTTGCACTTGCCCAGCAGGCACTTGTGCCCCGGAGCTATCTCCCCAGCCCCCATCTTTGATATGTAGAGTGCCTACAAGTCAGTGTAAGTAACCATTGACTGGGGGGGAATGGAAGTGTTGCCATCTCAGAAGCCCCAAGAGGAGCTGGGGTGGGTGGATGCAAGTTACACAGATGGTGCAGGGACCAGACCTCTGCTGCAGCCACACACCAGAGAGCTGTGGCTGGCTGCAGTTTTAACCTTCAGAGTGATCCTACCTTAGCTAAGATCTTGTTTCCTTGAATAGTTAACAGCTGGCAAAAGTCCCAATGAAGATGGCCTGGGAGAAAGTGAACTTGGGAACTGGTTCCCGTTGTGATGTTTGGTGTTTCTCTGGCCTGGGGAAGAGGAAGGAGGCTCAGCCCACAGGCAGAGCAATTGTGGTTGGCCCCTTGCCCAGCGCCTACCTGAATCATATCAGGGTCAACCTGGCCACCTCCCTCCAGCAATACAGTTTGCACCTGGCCGGCATTTTTTTCAGTTTTGAAATAGGGAAGCTGCTCAGTTGCCCAAGCGAGGCTTGAACATGTGCAGTAACCTCCTCCCTCAGCCTCCTGGAGCGAAGGATTCCAGACTGACTGGATGCCTTTGTAACCGTCAGCTAGGGCCCACCTGTGTGCAGCTGGCAGCCAAGGGGCCTCCAGCTGCCTGCTTTCTGCAGCTGGGGAGAGGCCAAGCCCTTCTCGGAGCGTGGGCTGTGATCTCCAAGGGGACTTGAGATTCATGACTGCCTTCCTTGCCCTGCCTCCTGGCCGGCAGGAAATCCTGTCGTTCTGGCCTTCAAAATGTCCCCAGAGGTTAGCCCCATTTCCCATCCAGCTGCTGTCAACTTCACCTGGACGACTTCTGTCTCCTTTCTGCCAACAGAAAGGGCCACACCTGAGGAGGGTTGTTTTTTATTTGTTTGTTTTTGCTTTTGCTTCGGATCTAGGGATTGAACTTGGGATGTTACACTTGCCAGGCAGATGATTATACCACTGGGCTATTTCCCCAGCCTAAAAAAAACTTTTTATTTATTTAGTACAGGGTCTTCTATGCAGCTCAGACTCATTGTGATCCTCCTGTCTCTCCCTTCCCCGCGCTGGGATTACAAGCATGTGCCACCATACCCAGTTTCAGGACCACTCAGCATGCCTGAAGTTCTGAGGCTGGCACAGCAATGCAGTACCAGGAATCGAACTCAGGTCCTTGTGCTTGCCAGGAAGGTGATCAGACTGCTGAGCTATACCCCCAGTCCATGACCACATGTGGTAGTAGAACATTTTATCGTAATGAAATGCTGGCCAGGCGTGATGGTACACACCTGTAGTCCCAGCACTTCGGAGGCTGAGGCAGGAGCATCACTGTGGGTTTGAGGCCAGTCTGTACTCTATGGTAAGAACCTGTCTTATAAAAACATAAATATCTGGAAAAAAAAAAAAAACAAAACAAAACTATGTGACTTGCATCACATTTCTGCAGGCCACCTTGCTCTGGATATTGTGCTATTTTTTAGTA
Source organism: Myocastor coypus (assembly GCA_004027025.1). NCBI lineage: Eukaryota > Metazoa > Chordata > Mammalia > Rodentia > Myocastoridae > Myocastor > Myocastor coypus. The sequence continues at coordinate 2,160 of PVJA010033877.1, read as the reverse complement.
TCTATCTCCTCAGTACTGTTAGAATGTCAGCTCTGAGAAGATCAGGACCTGGTTTTATCTCCCATTAGATCTCCAGCGCCAGCAGGGTTCCTGCCACACGGTAGACTATTTGCTGACTGAACGACTGCTCAGGATCTTCCCAGAAGGCTTCTTGGAGGAGGCACTGACGCTGCTGCTAGAAGGTGCTCAAACGCTCCATCTGGTGGCCTCGTTGTTTCCATGGAGATGGCTGCCAGGCCCCGCCCTAGCCCTGAGCGCTTTGGCGGTTGCCATGACGCCCCCGCATCCTCAGTATAGTGCGGTCTGTGCCACCTAGGTGTCCTTTGGGTGGAATTAGAGTGATGTGAGATGAAAATAGCAGCAAGGGAGGAGCTAAAGGCCCGACTCGCTCCGGGGCTCCCGCGTCCCATTGCCCCGCCCTCTTGCACCCACCAATCCCTGTATCGGAGTTGAACTGAGAAAGGGGCTGGGGAGATAGCTCAGTAGAATAAGCGCTTGCCTGGCAAGCTCAAGGGTCTGAGTTCAAACCCCGGTTCCGGGGGCGGGGCGGAGGAATTCGGGGGCTTTGGGGAAAGCTCAGCGGCTTAAGCGCTTGTTCTGGCAATCTGCGTCAGACCACAGGGGTCGGCGGTTCAATCCCCAGGCCCATCCGAAAGGCAGCCTGAGCCAGCCAAAAAAAAGTCAGTCGAACTGAGCAGCTGTCCTCGCGTAGGGCTCCAGACCCGCAGCGCTCGTGCCCCGCGGTTACCTGGGTTACCTGGGGCTCGTCGTCCCCCTTTGTCGGTCACTCCCCCAACTCCTCAGTCCCCACCTCGGGGCCTCCCGGAGAGACGGGAAAATCCTCAGCACCGCCACAAGGGTCCCTCTGTGACTACGGCCAGCTCCCAACAGGGGGCGCTTCATGTTTTTGCCAATTTCATTAGTCCTAGTGCCTCTGCTCCTCCAAATTCCTAGATTTTAATTTTATTTATTTATTTATTTATTTATTTGAGGGACTGGGGTTTGAACTCAGGACTTTGCACTTGCCAGGCAGGCACTTGTGCCACGGAGCTTTCTCCCAGCCCCAAGATTGTAATTTTATTTTGGGGAAAATAGTGGGAATTTAACCCAGGGCCTTTACACTGAGCTACATCCTCATCCATTTTTTTCTTTTCTTTGTCCCTCTTTGAGACAGAGTTTTACTAAATTGCCCAGGCTGGGCTAGAACTTGGAATCCTCCTGCTTCAGCCTCCCAGAGTGCTGGAATTACAGATACACAACACCAAACCGAGGTAAGTTTGGCGCACGCGTATGTGTATGTGTGTGTGTGTGTGTGTGTGTTTAACATGGTGGCACACATCTGTGATCCCAGCACCCATGAGGTTGAGGCAGGCACCACCAGTTTGAGGATACATAGACCCTAACTCACAAAAACAGACAAATAAATAGTCAAACAATACCTAACACAAAGTTCACCATTTTGATCATTTTTCCCCTGCGGTGCTAAGGACTGAACCCAGGTGCTGTTCACAACTAAGCAAGTGTTCTAGCACTGTCCTACCCACCCAGTCTTTTTAAAACTTTTTTTTTTTTTTTTTTTTTTTTTTTTTTTTTATATCAAGACAGGTTTCTGCTGAATTACCTAGGCTGGCCTCCAACTTCCACCTTCTGCCTGAGCCTCTTGAGTATCTTGGATTATAATTAGTCAACACCCTGCCAACTCACAATGACCATTTAAAAGGAACTAGTGCTGGGTGGACTGATGTGTACACAACCTCCCAGCGACTAGGAGGCTGCAGCGGGAGGCTGGCCTCCAATTCAAGAGCATCCTGAGGGGCCAGGGAGATAGCTCAACACCTCAGCACCTGCCTGGCAAGTGTGAAGGGGCTGAGTTCAGTCTCTAGTACTGCAAAAAATAAAAGAGCACCCTGAGCCTAAGACCAACCTGGACTACCTATCAGGATCTTATTTAAAAAGACCTTATCTCAGGGGCCAGGAGATAGCTCAGGGGCACAAGTGCCTGCGTGGCAAGTGCAAGGTCGTGAGTTTGAACCCCAATCCCGCCAAAAAAACAAAACAAAACAAGTACCTGCCTGGCAAGAGCAAGGGCCTGAATTTGATCCCCAATAATGAAAAAAAAAAAAAAAAAAAAAAAAAAAAAAAAAAAAAAAAAAAAAAAAA
>PVJA010033876.1:0-22961 GCA_004027025.1 Myocastor coypus | reverse complement strand
TTTCACTGGCTGCAACTGTGTCTTCAAGGTTGGAAACTCTATCTTCATTTTCGTTCATTCGGCTCTGCCAACTTGTGATCGAGGTTTTATTTTCTTGTATATCTCTTTGAAACTGTTTCATGCGATCTATGTCTTTCCTATATTGCTCCGTCAGGGAGTCCATCATTTTTCTATTCTCCTCCAATTTTTTATCGATGTCATCTTTAATAGTATTGAAGTCTGTCATTATGGTTATCCTTTCTCTCTCTAATACAGAGATTATGTCTGTTCTGTTCTCCTTTCTACTTTTGTGTAATTGTTCCCCTACTTGGGATGCTATTGATTTAGGCATGTCTTTGTCAACTTTAGATATTATTTCTGCTCTGATGTCCTCTATACGTTTCTCCAGCCGTTTTTCCACTTCATGTATTTCTGTTTTTACTTCAGATGTTACCTCTGATCTCAGTTGCTCTAGAAGTTTCTGCACTTGTGTGTCTGCCTCAGATGCTACCAATTCAGAGGTTTCATCTGTATAATTCTCATTTTCTTCCATGATAGTGTCTTCTGTATTTGGTTTGGGTGAGCACGGGTCCTGAGATTGCCTCCTACTCCTTGTTGTTATCATTTTGTATGGAAGCGACCTCTGCACTTTGGTGGCGTTATGCTGTGTCTACGGACGTTTGGTCTGGAGACTCCAAGATGGCTCTTCTACAGAGGTTCCTGACTCTGTGTTGGAGCTCTGGCTGCTAGCTTTTGTGAATCCTGGTGGATGTGGTCTGTAGGTGGAGGTGGAGCTTTGGGATTGAATAGTTCTCGTAGGCTCGTGGACCAGATCGGTTGCCAAACGAGCTATTTGATGGGTTCAGTGCTGGAGCTTGGGCTGGAGGGGTTCAAAAAAAAGGGGGGGGCAGGGAAAGGGAAGGCAGGCCAGGGATCTTGACCCAGCCGGCACGCAGGCTCGGCTCCCAGCGGTGCGGTTTGGGTCTGGCTGGAACAGGAAGTTAGTCGCGGGAACGCAGAGGCGGGGCAGAGGGGTGCAGGGGGCGCGGTTTGGGTCTGGGTTGGAACAGGAAGTTCAATTTGAGGCTTTTTTCAGTAAATAGAAGCAACTAGAGATTGTATTGGTAAGTGAGATAAATCAGATTTGCATATGCAAACATCATATTGTCTCCCTAGTGTGAGAACCTGGAAGAGTGAACAAAATCTGAAGGATTCAGTAGATACCACGCAGAGGGAATGAATCTATCCAAAAGGAGGGAATTACCGAGATGAAGAGAAGGGAAGAAGGGCAGGAGAGACATCTCTATTTATGTAGGCAGGATGGGTTGGATAATTTTGGTGTGGGTTTCTGCTTATCTCTGGAAGGGAGCAGTTAATGTTTAAAATATGTTTTTCCTCCTTCATTTTTCTCTTTCTCTCTTCTTAATTTCTTATAGCTTTTTTCTGTCTTTTTCCAATTTTGTATGCGCATATCTGATAGTCTGAACTGCTACAGCGAAGACAACATTACACAATACAACAAACACTGTAGAATTCATATTATTTTGTTTAGTGAAATTCTATATCACTTTGGATTTCATTATTACTTTTTGTATTCTCTTTAAAAATAAAATAAATGCAAGTAAAGGCAAATATGGCATATTCATGCAGCGGAATATTATCCAAAGATAACAAGGAAACAAGTGTTGGTATGTATTGCACCATATTGAAGTCCTTATGACAGAAAGAAAAGACGCCATGCAATGAAGGCCACATATTATGTTAAACAACTTAGATGAATTGTCCCGATCATCCAGATCAATACAAGACAGAAAATTGAGCAGCATTTGCCTAAGATTGAGGGTAAATCAGAAATAGAGGTACGAGTGAGAGCAAGAAGCGACCATTCATGGGCATGAAGTTTCCTTTGAAGGTGATAAAATGTTTCAAAACTGAAAACAGTGATGAACTATAATTCTAATTGTACTAAAAAGCAAGCAATTCTATGTGACACATGTGTGGAAGCTAAGATGTCTGAGTTATGTCTCAATAAGATGGGTTTTTTAAAATGCAAGCATGAACTAGAAGCCATGGCCAGGGTCTGAAATCTCTGTCCATGAGGGTTTCTTATGACCATGGGGATGAGGGAATTGTGTGCCACTTCAATCTCTTTACTATGTGGAGCAAACATGCCTGGCCCTGGAGTCAGAGAAGCTAACGCAGGACCAAGGCACATGCATGGACCAAGCCCAGCCACACTGCTTAATACCAACCAGATATGTCCGCAGATCAACATGAATGTCTGGACTGAAAGACAGCAGCCACTTCCACGCTGCCCTCCAAATCACACTACGACCTGCCTTTTGGCTCTTTCTCGCTGGAAATGCAAAAGGGAACAATTTGGGAAATGTGATCTTAACCAGCCAGATTAACACATTACAACACCATCACAGCACAGATTCTGTCATTGAGAGTCTTGAAGACAGTAACAGACATTCCTCAGCGGGAATCTACGTAGTGTTAAAACTAAAATAATCCAAACTAAACTTTGAGGAAATAATCTGGTGGCACAAAAGAAAATAGTTAATAAGGGGATGTTGCAGAAATGGCAGTGAGAGTCTGAAGAGGAGAGAGAGAAGAAGCGAAGGTGAATCCGCCCTACTCTCCCATGTAACATGGAGACTGTGTTGATATGTCAAGATAAGAGATAAGGAGAGGAGAGACATGAAAGGTTATGATGAATTCTTAAAACTCCAAGTCAAGACAGGTTCTGTTACTACTAACAAAGACAAAAAAATCCAAGGAAAGGCACAGGCTCGAGCAAAGGGATGGAACAGTAGGTGCCTCTGAAGGCTACAGGTGATGATGTGACCCGGCTGGAAGTGATAAGCAGGAAAAAAGTCAGAAGTTTGAGATCCAGCCTCTGAGTAAGCCCCTATGGTGGGCCTGGGTCAGCGGTGCAGATCATCAAGAGGGAAAGAAGACAGAGAGAGTGGGAGAGGTTCATTGAAAGCTGGAGAAGAACACTTGGATATGTAGCAGCAAAACTGAAGTGTTAGTCATCCCAGAAATGAGACAGTAATATTTCAAGGTTAGTTATGTAATTATTTCCAAAACTAAAGGCAGAACCACTTCTGAGCTGTGGTCAAAGCACCAAAGAGTTTGGAACCAGTAAGTGCTGTCTAGTAAGTGGAATTCTTGGTCAAAATTTCCATTACAGAGTTAATCTCCCAGATTCACAAATACACAGTGAGGTGAGCAAGGCAAGGCATGTATCACTCCACAAGCAGAGGGAAGCGCACCCTAGGAAATGATGCTGATATACCCAGATGCACCCTGCTTTCCCTGTAGAAGACATTTGAAGGCTATTGATGAAGCGTCTTGAACCAATTTCTAGCAGCAAAGATGGCAGCCATTTTGGAGACTTTTGACAAACAGAAGTAGCAAGAGGGACAGTTGTGCTAAGCATCTTAAGAAGCTGCAAGGGAACCTGGCGTGGTGGCGCATGTAATGCCAGAACTAGGGAGGTTGATTTAGAAGAATAGATTTGAGTTAGAGATCAGCCTGGGGGCTACAAAAGTAAGCACAGGGCCAGTCTGATCTGCATAGTGGGGCCCTGTTTCCAAAAGATTGCAAGGCAGGTTTATAGGATAAAGGATTGTTGGGCATATGGGCAGAAATCAGAATGACTAAAATGCTACTCAAAGCCAAGATAGTATGATCACATTCTAGAGATACGCTGGATCCACTAAAGAAAGTGCTGAGGTTGGGAAGGTGAGTATCCCTGGGAAAATGCCTGGCCCCGTGGCACTCTTGTATGCGATTAGCATCTATGTGGAAGGCACCACTCTCCCACCAGCCAGTGGAGCTGGAGGGCTTCTTTTCCTGAAGCACAGGCCAGTGATTGCCAAGGATATCATTCCTCCATGGAAATCCCTGATTCTGGTTCCCTCTGTTTGTCTAGAACTGATATCTTCATTGTTTTTCATCCTCTTCATTTCTCAAATCTAGTTACCATCTGAAGGTGCTAAGCCAGGCAAATCGCTCTGCCCTCCCGCGTGTGTGTGAAGAGGGGCATGCACACGTGCACACAGCTGTGATCATCTGCAACTCCTCCTCTGGATCAAAGGCAACATTTTTAAACTCTTGAGACTCTATGTGATTACAGCTAAGAACCACCCTCGAGTGTAGAGCAAAGACCAGCAAGAGCCCACACATGCCTAGCAAATACCTTCATGGTCACGTCTAAGGGAGAATTTTCCACAGTTTCTAAGCTTATGACATACTTAGTGTCTCACTTGTCATGGCATTCAGAGGCCAAACCAAAACAAGAAAAAAATATACATTCTCTTAAATCTGTAGCGAGATTCCAACTTAGTTAGTGCTTATGTCTTAACAGCTTTAGCAACTGCTTAAAAAAGAAGAAATCATAGAAACTCAAAGCAAGTCTCCTCTCATCTGCATTACGACTTCCCTCTGTCTCTGCGCTTCCCTGCTTTACCTGAACCATCCTCCCAGGACTTTCCTATGCACAGCTCCTGTCTTCAGGACTCAGCCCGCCTGCCCCACCTGCCCTGCCCGCCCTCTACTTTCTCCAGAGAACATTCATTGCTTCCTTTGTGCTTCTAAAGGGCTCTGCTCATGTCAACACAGAGCCTCACACTTATTCCCTGGTGATACACTGCGTCCCTTAAAGTGAAGGAGTATGTTTAATTCATAGCCCTTTCCTCAGCTTGTAATGGGGTCTGCCACCTCCTAGGTGCTTCCTGTATGTTTATTCATTGAATGAGTGATCCATGTCACCAAACTCACCAAACAACTTGGAAGTGAAAATTGAAGAGAGCTGTAGGTGCCAGCCTACATATATATGCACAGTCATGTGCATGTATGCAAGTCAACACACAAACACATTTATACACATGTTTATAGGGGTATCTGCCTATCTTCCAACTGCCCAAACAGTGTTGCTTGTCCTCTCTGTGGAAGAAGTAGAGAAAAACTAAGTAGTAATCACTTAGCACAATTAGGCTTCAAGATTACATAAATTAACTCAAAGGCCATGTTTTTGGTCAACATAACTGCTGCTTCTCAATTCTCCTGGCCAAAGGTTTTATGAACGTATATATAATTAGGAAGACACTCCTCAATGTCGGTGAAGTACTATGCAGAATTTCACTACATTCTCTCTCCTGCTAGCCAATGCATCCTTAGAGGGCTACAGTTGCAGCATCTATGAATTCACTAAATTCAGCAAACGAACAAATGTCCTCCTGCTATGTACCAGGGTCCTGATACTAGCATCACACAATCTCTCTCCTATCTGAGGAGAGACAGCAGCATAGACAGTACTAGAGAAGCATGACATAGGAAGGAGCAATCTATGCTGTGAGGGAGTCGCAAAGACCCCAGAGGAGTGAGATACTGGGCCCCTGGAAAAGAGGGCCCCAGTTCACACAGCAAAATGGCACTCATTCCAGAAAATGCACTCAAATCCTAAGCAATGCGCCATCAGCTGAGGCAGCACCACATCAGTGGAGTCCTCTCAGATCGGCCCCAGCCTCTGGCGCCCCGCCCTGCAGCCCCATGCCTCAGGTTCCTCCGCTGTACATGTTCTGTGGTGTTTGCTAGACTAGATTTTCCTTATCCCCAAAGCCTCACAAGCCTGAATAGATTTTAAGTTTATAATTAAGGATTTGTAATAGTCTTCCTAAAATAAGAAAAAAAAAGTGTAGAATTTAAAGCAGAAACCATTGTTTTAATTAATGAGGAAATAACCCAGAGACCTAAGGGAAGAGGCCAATGGCTGCAGAACCACGAGTTGTCTTCCAGCCCTGGGCCATCATCCTCCTTCTGGAGCAGCAGGGTAGGAACACTCAGAACGCTTCCTGTTGCTCTTCATACTCCCAAATGACCACCTCACGAATAAAGCCAAATATCACTGAGCACCTTTCGTGAGCCGATAATTGTGCCAGACCTGAAACAAAGCCTCGGTGGCCCCATTTCATCTTCCTAACAGCCCTGTGAAGACAGAACTATCATCCCAGTTTCCTACTTGAAAAATCGCCTCCAAGCGGCGAGGTCACATAGCAAAAGCCAACTGAAAACCCAGATTCATATTATCTACATGTAGTCTTCTTCCACTGTGTCCCAGAATAGGAAGGACTCCGGGTCGCCTGCTGCCGAAAGCTTTAGAGGAGCAGGACATGGGTTAGGACTAGCATGTAAGAGAGATAGAAAGAAGTCAGTAATACAAGATGTTGAATATGACTAAGCTCATGGAACATGAAAATTTTATTACCTCAAAGATTTTTCTAGAGCATCTATCCTCTGTTTGAAAATACAGTGTATGAATACTCTTAAGGTTTAACTGACTTTAAAAGTGGAGCCTGTGTCACTTATTTTCCATGCCCTCTTGCTCTTCCCTTGCCTTTCTCAGATGTTGTTGTTCTCTTGCCTTCCTTCAAGTTTACTCCAGGAAATAGCTCTATCATAGATGAGCGGTGAGAAGGGAAGCCTCTGGTTCTTCTGAGGATGGAATAAAGCAAGCTGAGCATTACGCTGACAACTGAAGTCTGCTGACCCAACCACTCGAGGCTCCAGCAGTGGGGATCATCAGCTCAGGTCCTTTGAGAAACAGCAAGCAGGATGGGATTAGATCAAATAGGTGAAAAACCTGCAAAGAACAAGAAAGAGAGCAGAAGATGAGAGAGAAGCTTGGGGCTGTGATGTGAGTCTGACTCCCGGGAAGTGAGGGAAGGAAGGAAAGAGTGGCTCTCAGATGTCAGAATCTGTAGGCTACTCACACTCCTCGCAGAGGCGCTTTCTCTAAGAACCATGGTTTTGCAAGCACCACAGTATGATCGTCTCCAAAAGCCATTGCTAATCTAGGAGAGTCCTGAACTTTGTATGGATGACTTGACTGTCTGGGGAAAATGGTTGTGTTCCGCAGTGTGACATCTTCATATATCAAGTGTCAACCTCTATGGTTATGTCCAGTGCAGAGCTCTCATTTGGCAAGCATACCTGCAAGCCTACTGTGGACTAGGTGCTATATGATGTCACAGTGGACGTATATACACAGCCCCTGCCTTCGCGGAATGAATACTTCACTGGTAAGACATTCTGAGGAACCAGAAATATGGACACATGTACTTTTTATGCAGAAATCAGAAAGCACAGAAACACTGAAGGCTCATAAGGCTAGCGTGTGATCTGTCCTGTAAAGCTAATTGAAATTGGGCTGGATGGGGTCCGTCAGAATCGCCTCTTGGAGTTCTATCCTCTCCTCGTTCTCTATTCATCTGAGGTCACTTAAGCCTAAGTATTTCTCTCATCTGCATTACTCCTATTTTTCTTAATGAGTCAATTAATGCTACAACTTTGTCTCCTTCCTAAAAATTTCAGGAACTGAGCAAACAACCAGTCTTCCACAAAACCCTTCATGCCGCTACAGCCAAGTTCATGCTTTGGATTTTTTATTAACAATGTCTACAGGCCAGAGAGATAGCTCAGTGGAATCAGTGCTTGCCTGGCCAGGGCAAGGCCCTGACTTTGATCCCTGGTACCACCGCCACCCCCTCACACACACAAAAAAGTCTCACTTTCTGATATCAAGTACTGTATCATTGGAGGTGACTGTAGTTCTAAATAATAAAAATATTAACCTAGAGTGAGAAATTTTTTACTATAAGCTAAAATACAGGTGAGCGATGAAAGTTTTGCTGTCTGACTCAGCTGCTCACCAATATCATCCTTTCTACCTCCATTCTGTTTCCCATGATGTCTATTTCAGCCTCAGATAGTCACATCCTAATGTTTTGAGGTGGTTTCTGCAGCCTGCTAAAGTCTCATGGTCCTGGGCTATACCTAGAGGCAGGGGGAAAGGCTTACTATGAAAAGTTTTCTCAGAGAATGCTAACTGCATAAACTCCTACAAGACATCCCTCCACATTTCAGTGGTCCAGGATGAGACCATGTGTTTCATCCTAAATCAGTCATAATGGCCATAAAGTTATATTTTGTTTTACTGGCCTGAACCATGTATTGGTGCTCAGCCTTCTTCCTAAAAAATTCAAGGATTTGGGTAGGAAAGGTATTTATCTGAATTACAAAGGTGTTGGAATGTTATAAACTCAATTTTGGAGAAGGGGAAGTCAATCTCCACTATAATGGTGAAGATGGTGAGATGGGAGCAAACTTTTATACAGCCTTCCGTGCAGAAGGACTGGACAAGAGCTTATGCTCACTAAAATTGGCACGTCCCTGATTATAGCATGTTCTTGAGAAATCCAGCCAGAGAAGCAGGGGTTCAGTCTTTCTGCACAATTCCAGCTGAAACATAACTGTTTTCTTTATTATTACTTTTTATTCTCTGTCTTCAAAATTTTAAAGAACAATAAATGCATAGCCAGCCTTAATTGCATCTTCTCCCTGACCTTTCTCTATCACTAAGGACCTTTTTCTACTGTTCAGTTGGCTGTCACCATGGGACAGACGTAATTACTAAAGTTAGGCAAGCTCTTGAATGGACCCCAAAGGTCTTTTTACTTAAACAGAAATCATTTGTTCTAACGACTCAATTCATTACCTCCTGACCTTGGAGCTCAATTAATTTCATGTAAGAACTGGGTGTCTCTGACCCTATTGTTGGAGACATTCCCATCAAGATGGTTATCGCCTCGCTCACTAGGGACCTAACCTGAAACCAGCTGGAGGGATTCTGTTCACCTGGCAGCGAAGGCAGGAAAACTGAGTTTACAGAAGTAGCTGTGGAAGGAACAGAAAACAGGTCCCACCTGAGCCAGAATAGCCTTTTCAGCTGGGGCCTGTCACTGTGCTCAAGAAAGCCACCGATTAACTGAACATGCCAGGAATTCCCCATCTCCACCTTCCTCAGTTGGCCGATCTGGCTCCTCATTACCTTTCAGCCCTGGCCTCAATTGCTGTTCCATCAGGAAGCCTTCTGAGCTCTTCTTCTCATTTTAGATTTTGTAATGGTTGCCATACTTATGACTCTGTGTCTCTTTATCATGCCAGGAACATGCCTTGCCTATTTGCGTTCACCACTGGATTGTGGATATACAAGAGTATAAACAGACTCCAGGACCCCCCGCTGTATCTTTAGCCTCTTACACACACAGTAATTATCATAGGAGGTGCGGAAGGAGGAAGTAGAATAGTTAGATGTCTTAGGGAGGAGGGTTTTGTTTATTGTCTGCCCAGGACTCCACCAGCCTCCTCACAGAATCTTCTTGACACGAACTTGGTTCTGTCTGCTTTCCAATGTTGGAAGCCTCAATGATAATGAGGTGTTGTTTCTCTGCCTTCTCTAACTACAAAATCCAGGGGGCGGGGGGCTCATGGAAGTGGCTGCTAGAAAGTGGAGGGAAAGGTGCTACTTCCAAAGCTAACAAGGAAAACCAGTCTGCTCTTGGAGATGTGCAGTACAGGTGGGTCATTGCCTGCCAGCCCTGTCTCTGAGGGAGTTATTTCTGTGCACCATTCATAGAGGGCAAGACGTGGGAGAGGGAGAGAAATGGCATTCTAAACTCAATTATAAGCCAGGCGTGGTGGCCCACGCCTGTAATCCCAGCACTCGGGAGGCTGAGGCAGGAGGATCGGTGCGAGTTCGAGACCAGCCTGGGCTACAAAAGCGAGCTCAAGGCCAGCTTGAGCTGCATAGTGAGACCCTGTCTCAAAAAGACAAACAAACAAACAAACAAACAAATAAATAAATAAATAAACTCAATTACAGAACCCCTGGCTTGAGCAAAAGCAAAAGAGCATTTTAATGGAGAACGGCCTAGAATTTCAGTGTGCCGCATCCTGAGTCTGCAAGTTAGGGCAATCACGTTAGGAAACTGATTCTTTTTTTCCCCTAAAATCAGTAACCAGAAGAATTTTTATTTTATTTATTTTGTTTTTGAAGCAAGAGTCCAATTTAATGAATTGTTGTCCTATGGAATAGTGTCTCTAGGAATCATTGAGGCATAAGATATGTTTGTTATTTTATATATAACTTGCATGGAACAATGCTTAGTTTACTCTCTATGACTGCTTCCAACGTAGTTTACCTACAGTCCAACCCAACCCTTACTCCTCCTACACTTAGGGAGAGGACAGAGAACAGGTGCACTGCCTGGTGGGTGGAATAGAACACTAAGTACCAACTGCCATGTTTCTTCTGTCCACACTGGGAGCTGCCACAGTATCACCCAACCCAGCGGAAGAGCTTCTAGGGAAGGAAACATATTTATCTTGGCCCATCACCTGGGAAACAAACTGAGCCCCAGGGCTGTGATTTCCCAAATGGTCAGGCTTGTCCAGTCTGCTGGAAATGGTGAACCTCTTCTTTCATGGGTTGTACTTGAGGAAGCTCTGTCAGACCAAGGAGGCTGCTCAGGTGGAAACTAACATAACATAGCGGCACCTTTGCTCTAGCGCATTATAGCCAGTGATGCACCTTGTATTGTATCTGCCTTAGGACCAATGAAGAATCCCCTGCCCTCCAGTATTCCAGTGACTCTAAGAGAGAGCAAATCAACCCAGTAATGTCAAGCAAGGAGAGGAAAAAAGTTGTTTTCTCAGTGGCCATACCTGCCTCCCCAAGCTCTCTGGTTTGCATGCTTCTCTCCTCAGTGAGCTGAGACACCAGCCCCATGAAAGGGTTTGGTTTCACAAGAAATCCACACTGAAGAAAATAATTCCCTGACTCCCAGGCCAGGAATGTTCCAACGCCAGTTCTTACTCATGGATCATCCTTGAGACTGGAAAAACCTCCTTTCTGGCTTCCGGGATTACCGAAGTTACCCAAGCTTTGATTCTGCCATGAAAACTCCGGACAGTTCAACCCAGTAATCAGTTAAAGTATGAATTAGGGATTTGGGAAGCAAGTTTCTTTCCAGGCTAGTTTTTCTCACATCTTTCTACTTCTTAAATAGCATAATGTCCGACTTGGGGGGGGTGCTGGAGCACTCAGTATCAACTACCTTCATCCGACTTGGGGGGGGCTGGAGCACTCAGCATCAACTACCTTCGTCTGACTTGGGGGGGGCGGGCTGGAGCACTCAGCACCAACTACCTTGTGTTGATGGTAGTTTTGTTTCCCATCGTTAGCAGTGATAATAATCACATGATTTAATGAGCCGGGTGCTGAACTCAGTACTTTGCATAAATAATCTCACGTAATCCTCATGACAACCTCAAAGGATATAGATATGGCTATATTTTCTCAAAGAAGAAAATATGAAAGCACAAGAAGTCTACAAAAAATAACCAAAATGACACTAACAAGAAGATATACAGTCGAGATTTACACTGACATTTTTTCGGATACCAGATACTCCTAATTGCCGTGATATACTTTTGCATTTGAATGCATTTATTAGCACAAATTAATTTTATAAATGGTTGGGCTGAAGCGTAGTATTTATGCTTACACATATTCTGATCACACCCATCTGGCCTTGCTGCCTCTCTCACTCTAACTCTCCCCTCATGATCATACTATTTCTGATTTCTGTACAGAGGCTAACGAGGGAAGGAGACAGGAGACCCACGGGAAATACTGGAAATATCATCCTAGGATTCACTTCTGCTGTGTAACTCCTCACCCAGTCTTATTTTTCAGGTGAGAATGAACACCAAGGTCAGTTCTACTGGGAAAGTTGTCACGAGAGGAGAGCCAGGCTCAAAAGAGGTGGGTGAGTTCTGAAGCATAAACTTCTTCCAGAAGTGACCATAATTGATGAACATTGCCTTTAAGAAACAAGTCTTTTGGGGCCCAGCAGGATGGCTCAGTGGTCTAAAGCACCTGCTTGGGAAAGCTTGGGCAGCTTCAGGAACCGCGGTTCGATCCCCGGCACCACATGCTGCGCCAGCCCTGCCCTAGGGGCGGGCTGAGCCAGTCATAAAAATGAGTGAATAAACAAACAAAGGTTCTGAAACAAGAAAAAAATAAATAAATAAAATTAAAAAAAAAAAACAAGTCTTTTTTCTAAAAAAAAAAAAAAAAAATATATATATATATGTATACATATATATATATATATATATATATGTATATTTCCTTAACCATCTTATTTATATAAATGTATGATTTTGCCCCCGCCATATTTCCTAACTTTTCTCCATTCTTTCTCTTCATTGTTTAATCCTGAAGGTCTCACTTTCCATTTAACTATGTTATACTTTTCAATTTTTATTTCTTCTTTTGAGTTTTTACACTAGGTAGACAATATGACATCGACACACATGAGTCTGGTTTATTTCACTTGTGAGTATAGCTTCAAGTTGCATCCATTTACCTAGGAAGGTTTTGAGTTTATTTATTTGTTTGTTTATTTATTTATTTATTTGGTACAGTGTCTCACTACGCAGCTCAGACTTACAGTAATTCTTCTGTCTCAGCCTCTCCAATGCTGGGATTATAGGTGTGAATGACCACGCCCCACTTCAGTGGCCAGCACAGTGAGCCTAGGACTCCAGGTCTGGTAGGGCATGCGGTACCAGGGATTGAACCTCGGTCCTTGGGCTTACCAGGCAGAGACTTAGACCATTAAGTTATCTCTCCAGCCCATGATGAATATTTTGTTATTCCTGACCCTTGAGGTTGCTTTGCATTATGCAAACTTACAACTAGTCCTGTAAACTGGCTGGGGTAGCGTTGTTCACCAGATTTCTGCCAACCTTCCATATTGATCAGTGGTTACTAGGAATTATAATCCTAGCACAACTAGGTACTTTTTTTTTCTGTTTTAATATATTTGATACAGGATCTCTACAGCTGAGACTCCTAGTGATCCTTCTGTTTTCAGCCTCCCCACTGCTTGCATAACAGGTGTGCACCACCACACCAGGTCTCATTGCCCCAGCAGGTGGGATCAGTGTGGCATGTGGTGCCAGGGATCGAACTCCGGTCCCTGCACTTGCCTAAGCAGGCACTTAGTTCACTGAGTTATCTCCCTGGCCCCATAACTAGGTAGCATTATTCCCATTGTGAAGGTCAGGAACACAAAAGTTAAGTGAAATGCTTTAGATTACTTATTTAGTGTACACCACAGATGAACTTCCATTCCACTTAGGGCTCAAAGGTCTGTTCCCGTAGTTATTACACGCTTACACCTCACCACATGGTTTTTCTGCTTGCCATCCATGTGCCATAAAGTTCCTTTATTGTAATAATAGAATTTCTGGTTTTTAACTGCTGAGATTGGTGCTAGGAAAGACAATATTTGCCCACCAGTCTTCTAGCTACAGGAAGCATGTGTCTGGATTCTAGCAAGTGATATGCATAAACAAACATTCTGCACAATTTTATGGTTATACTGTTATAGGGAGGGTCTCTAACCCTTACAGAGCTAGCCTTTACCTCTTTCCTTCTGAATAGGATGTAGAGGTGGATAGAAACCATTTAGGGATAGATGTATAAGGCTTGTCTTAATCTGTCTCTTGTTCTTGTACCACAGACTAAGTAATTTGTAAATAAATGGGGTTATTAAGAAACCAAAAAGTGGGCTGAGGAGATAGCTCAGCAGTATAAGCGCTTGTTTGGCAAGCTCAATGTCCCAAATTCAAGCCCCATTACTACATGCCATGTTGGCCCCAGAACTGGATGTAATGATACATGCCTATAATCCCAGTCTAGGAAGGCTGAGACAGGAAGGTCACTATGAGTCCAAACTGTGTAGTGAGACACTGTATCAATAAAAATTTTAAAAGAAAGAAACCAAAAACGATGATCTGGCTTATGCCTGTCATCTAACAAAGGCCCACCTGCTTGGTCCTGACACAGCTCGGTCATGAGCAAGCACACCAGGGAGAGTTCCCCTGTATAACACAGCCTCTCCTGTTAGAGACGTTGACCTTTAAATGCAAGTAGTCCTCTCAGAAAGGCAGAGCCCCAAGGACTCAGTCATCTCTTTATAGTCCCACCCCCAGCCCCCTCTCTTAGTAGCTCACAGTGGGGATTAAATTTCAACCCTCCATTTTGAGGTGTTCAACCTCTGCACCATAGGCAGGGTAACATCGAGGAAAACAAACAGTGTTCAGGTTTCTGAGTCAGTAGAGCCACGTGGTGCATGTGAAGTACTTGCACCTGAAGAGTTCAGACAAAGACAGTCAGCTGTCCTGGTTTGGTTCTGAGCTTGCACATATATATATATATATATATATATATATATATATATATATATAAAATGTATTTTGAGTCTCAATATAAAATATACTCTTATCGGCGGCCTCAGTCAAAAAGTTTGAAATTTCTTTTCTAATTAATGTGTCTCCTAATTCTTACATACCTCCAAGAGTCCATGTTTCAGGAGTTTCTTCTTCTTTATTTAAGACGGAACACCCCCAAGGTCTTTACCAGGAATGTTACTTATGCTTTACTATTTTAAATCAGGTCAAACATTAATTTTAAAATATAAACTTCTTTTTATTTATGTAATTTCAAAAACGTTTTTGCTCCTTCCTTTTCTTGAAAGTTTGTTCTGCCTTCCTTCTCCCATCAGTATAAAAATGTTGCTGGTTATGTTGTAAGGATTTTTAGCTTTAAATATAAATACCCCAGCCTATATATTGTTCTGTATATGATTTGGGTCCATCAGCATATATTCCAGGAATATCCAAGTAGCTAATTAATAGTTTGATTGGCATGTTACATTAAAAAGATATGGAGACAATATTTAAATCATAAATAAAATAGAAGCACATGTTTAAAAATGAATTCAATATATATGTCTGCATCTCTAAGAACAGAGACAATCCAGGAAGAAAAGAAAAAAAGGAGAGGGGAAGTCATGTGACAATAGCGGGAGGATTAAGTATTTTTCAGTATTTTTATGAATTTTTAGATTTTGCTTACGTAGAAATATTTACTGAGCAACTGCCATGAGGCAGGCTGTTAATAGATGAGGATATAAAGAGGTCCCTGTCTTCACAGACCTTATGGTTTAATTATTAGAACGGTGTTTTATCACCAATAAAGTACAAGAATAAAATCCTAAGTGATAAAAGTTTTTTATTGAGGATTAACTCACCAATAAGCTCAGCCTTTAATAAGGGTAGAACTCAGCATACGCTCCCTTTGGGAGGAGAGCACAGTGATGATTTTCCTGCCCTCCTGGGGCAGAAAAAGTGAATCTGCTGAAAACTCCTTGGCACCAAAAGCCAAGACAGAAAGTTGGTGCAAGCATGGGACCCTCAAACCATCCAAAAGAGAGCAAGGCAGAGTTGTCCCATCACAGAGAGTACAGACTCATGCTGCCCTGGGACTCCATCTCGCAGCCAGCTGAGGGCAGGATCCTGGAAGGGCATCTGTCAAAGGTTGATGTCCAATTAGCAAAAGACTCAGTAACATGCTTTGGAAAGTGAAAATTTGGTTGTGTTCTCTTCTACCAAGTTACATCACGTGGGTGGCTCTCCAGGACTGCAGGCAAAGGCTGACATCTATAAGGGCTCTCATGAAGTTTGATGTAGCCTGGATGACACCTGTTTGTCCCTGAGTTTTCCTATTTTCCGCAAGAGTCAGTGTTACCCACCATATGACTTCTCCCCTTGGACTTTCAAACATGTAAATCTGGACCGATCTGCTTGCCCCTGCCTTCTTTCTGTCTAATTAGTGTTCATCTTTAAGGTCAAAGTCCAAAGTTCATCACCCTAACCAAATATTCCTTCATATCCTAAAGGCAAACCCTTCACTATGTATTTATTTACCTAGCACGCTTATTACTTATAGCCAGCTTGTGACAACACTCTAGTACAATTTTAATTTTATGCATTAATCCATATCTGCCTTTCCATGAGGACAGGAATGATGGTTGGAATATTCCCTTTCCTTATTTTCCTTTCTTCATTGATTTCCTTAAGGACTAGAGTGGTGTTTGGCATTGAGTAGGCCCTTCCTGGGTTCCATTCTTAGTGAGGAGAGGATATCTTGGTTACATTTCTCATTGCTGAGACAAAATGCCTGGCACTCATGAGTTAAAGGAGCAAAGGTTCATCTTAATTCACAATTTTTAGGCGTGTCAGTCTGTACTCAGCTAACTGTAAGGCAGAACGCCATCACAGAAGAGAAAAAGTACATAGCTGGTGAGGCAGAAGAAAGCAGCAAAGAGCAAGCTTCCCTTTCCCTTTTATCTCTTGCCGGCTACAAGCCTTTTGGGCGGTGCGACCCACACCCAGGGTCAACCTTCCCATTACGCATGCTCAAAACTATACCCCTAATCCATACCCCTAATCATCATACCCCTAATCCACAGTCACACACCCTAGATTGAGCCACTTCCTAAAAGCCCCACCTAGGAGTATATGAGACTTTGGAGAGACATCTAGATATAAATCATAACAGAAGGGAAGTTTGCAGTACACAGATGTATCTCTGGAATATCTTCCAGGAATAACACAAGATGACAAAAGCCTATAAATTGAGTGGAAATAAGCGATCTTTTTAAAATTAGCAAGAAAGTTTAAGGTCGATGAAGAGAGCTCACCCTACCTGAAGGACATCAATTTTACTACTGGCTGTGGAGTCCATTTTGCCACACTGCCCTTGCAACAGACAGATGGGCTGACAAGTCGAAACAGTAAAAGTCTGGATTTCACGAGTGAGTAAACTGAAGGACAAGACCTTTGCAACTCTCAGACCTGGAGAAGAGAAACCTGATTCATGTACAAACACCATAGTTATAACTAAACATCAGTCACTGAGCATCTATTGGGGGCTAAAAACCTTAAGACATTATTTTGAATTTCCACAACAGCTCCAAAAGTTCAATTTCATCACGCCTATCTTACAAATAAGGTCACAGGGGCTTAGAGCAATCAAGTAGCTTGCTTAGGGCACCACAGCTGTTAAGTGACAGGACCGAGAGTCAAAACTGGGCTGCCCTGGTGGCCAGGCTGCTCTTGTGCTGGCATGACTCTCAGTATCTGCTTTAAGGAAGCAGATGAACTTTTCTCTAGTGTCTTGAAGCTGAAATGAACTGCATAGATATTGAAGCTTACTTCCTACCAGGTAGCAAAGCCTGGGGTGCATTCCCAATACACCATGCTTCCAAATTCTTCCCCAATTCCCTTTGAAGTTAGAGAAAGTCAGCACCTAGAGACTGCAGAGAATCGCAAAGGGGCTGTGCATCCATCTGATTTTATAGCATCTACATTTTTTATAAAAGAACTCAGAATCAGTTTCTGCTGATCTATTCCTTGTTTAATATGGTGGCATTAAAAATATTCTAGTTCTGTGTTACAAATTAAATATTCTATATGTAAAGTAGGTCAAAAACAACAGCTTTAATTATTTAAGTAATGCAAAGGAGGCAAACATCAAAAAGAAATTCTAATTGCAACACGAAGAAAGAAAAGAATCTTTAAATCTTTAGCAGACTTGCTAAGGCACAAAAGATGGCCTCAGACATATACACAAGCTGAGCAGAAGGCTTTCTTTTTTAAAAAATGGCAATTTTATCAATGACAAGATCATTAAGAATGCCGCTACATGTCCATAGCCTACTCTTATCAACCCAGGATTCTTGTCATATTTATATACAGGCTACTTATTACTATGGGGTTTCAATGAGGAAAAAAATCAATTGGAATCCTGGAAATTAATAGCAGGTTGCAAGATACAGATGACTTCTGCTCTGCCATAAACATGGCCAACTATGCTAGCAGTTAACTCTTTGGACTTCTTGCTACTCTGGAACAGAGCAATGAGCTTTGCCCCAGTGAAAGTAACTTTTCTTTGCATTCTGTATTCTTTTGCCAACAAAGAGTCTCTTTGACTGAGATTTGCCTCTTTTAACCTGAGAGCATTTTTACAGCTCTGAAAAGTCTGCTCTAGGCTCTGACTTTCCTACCAGGCATCTCATCTTTTCTCTTATTCTAAGCCACACTTCTGTGAAGCCTCAGACACTCTGCTGGGCACAAACAGAATAGGCCTTAAAGATCCCAGAGGACCTACACAACAAGGACAAAACCAATAAAACCATAGTCATGCATCTAGGGCTACAACAACACAGGGAAACTGACAATGACATCACAGGGATAACATGTTGGAACTCAGGTCTAAGGAGAAAAATGAGCTAGAATTTTCAGTCAGAAGTTAAATCCCTTAAGACACCACAAGTCCTATGCAAAGGCACAGGGAAGTGACAATGACATGTTCACACAAGAAAATTTGTATGGTATATCGAGACTGTCTCTGAGAAGTAACTAGAATGTAGCTAAGTGAACAGTGGTCTTTATGTGGAAGGCTTCTGTTAACAAGTAACAATTGGCCAGTACTCTGTGAGGTCATCTAGGACAAAATTTCATGCATTATTGAATGATGGGATTGGTTAGCGATGTCTGCTGCAGGCAAGGTTTTAGAAGACCGGAGTCCTTTCTGTCATGTGTTGGAGGAATTTGCCCTCAGAAACTTTGAAACCAAGAAAAAAGGTTGGACAAAGGAGTGATAAAAATTTATGTTTTGCATGGACAACCCCAGCACTAGTGCAGCTTAAGAAACAACCCCAGTATCCCACCCAGCTCCAGCATCCAGGGCAACATCCCAGGTCTCTGTGGTGTGCAGGCAGAACTGTGCATCATCACCAGGTGTGATTTACAGGACAGAATAATTACTTTCAATATTACCACCTCTCTCTGTCTCTCTCTGTCTCTCTGTCTCTCTGTCTCTGTCTCTCTCTCTGTTTTCTCTCTCTCTCTGTTCTCTCTCTCTCTCTCCCTCTCTCTCTGTTTTCCCCCTCCCCCAAAATCGCACCATCTGTTTGTCTTACCCTCTCTAGGAGAAAGGGGGAGGAGGATGGGGAACGGGGAAAGACATCCTATTTAGCACCTTACATTTACTTTTTAACTTAAACTTCACTTTGCAAATAATGAAACAGGATTCTAGAAGTGAAATATATTTACCTGGGACTAAAGATCTAACAATGCTATGATTTCTGAGCCTAGTGTCCTGGCCAAAGCAGAAATGTCCCTTAAAAATAAGTAATTTTTGACAATTGATACAAAGTTGAAAAAATAAACTACAAGTTTCAGTTTTCAACCATGACCCGCTATCCACTTGCACCATGAAGTTCATAAATTACTATGGTTTAAAATATCATACTGAGGGTATAGCCCATTTACACAGTGACTGCCTGGCAAGTGTAGGGATGTCAGCTCAATCCCTGGTACAAATTTTTTTTAAAAAATTATTTTAAAAGATTATAGAAGTATGAGTGGAAATATAGATTTTTTAAAAAATGAGCTATCTTGTTTTCTTTTAATAAAAAACAATTATCTATTTATTTTAATAAAAAAAAACTTCTACATACTTGTGACATCAGGTGATAACGGCTAAACCGATGGTTATAAACCATGGAGGGCACGTGAAATGTCTGCAATTATTTGACGTAAAACGTTGGCACTGCTGCACAGGGCGAAAAGGTAGAAAGCAGCTCATCCAGACCCACGGGTGCACCCCAGGTCAGCCGAAACTGAGGTTCAGGAAATGACTCGGAGACTCACAGGTAAGGAGGACAGACTGTGTTTAGCGTGGGTGCTTATTAAAGGAAACAAGCAATTATCACAAATATACACCCTAAATCTAATGACAGAATGTGAGAAGCTCCAAATTTCAGAGGTTACCTTTCAGTTATGTGGCACATGGGGTCATTTCTGTGCAGCTTGCCTCGAGATGACTAGTAGCAAGGATCTGTCCATTTAATGATAGCTTCTTCAAGAATATCTACCACAAATCTTCTTTGCCTTCACCAAGCCCCTCCCTGCTGGATTCTTTCTCCCAAACTGCACTGCCACCAACAGGCTGGCTGGTCACTTTTTTTTTTTTTAATGTATTTAGTCCAGTGTCTCACTGTGTACATCGGACTCGCAGTGATCCTCCTGTTTTCAGCCTCCCAAGCACTGGGATTACAGGTGTGCGCTACCATTCCCAGTCTCAATCACCTTCTCAGCATATCCTGGGGGCAGGGCTGGTATAGCACGCTGGAGATGGAATCCTTGCCTTTGAGCTCTGTCTAAGCAGGCGCTTTAGTCCGCTGAGTTATCTGACCAGCCCTGGCTAGTCACTTTCTTTGGGCATTCTGAGCCCTGAGCTTTGATTTCTCCTGCACTGAAAGACAACCAGCCACATGCCTGTCCTAAGTTTCGGGCTCCTCCTCTGCCCTCCATGGCAGTAACTGGCAAACACAGCAACCACCAAGAGTAAGCGACACTTCCAAGAAATCAAAGAATTAATTTGTATGGGGTGAACGTAGAAAAATGGGGCAAAAGAGATAGAAGTGGGCCAAATTTTGTTAGCTCTGGCCTTCTGTGAACCTCTCCACCTCTTCTGCCGCCGACCCATGGAGGTCCCTGCCATGGAGCACCTAGCCTACCACGCAGGTGCACACAACCTGACTAGACTGTGCGTCTCAGGGCTTCTCCAGGCCCTTGCCTTCTCTTTCTTCATCCTCTCCTTGGCCATATCTGTACCTCTGCAGTCAAAGGGATCAGACATTCGGTTCTTGCTTTAGGCAATGTCTTCTCAAAAACATAAGCTGAGCTTGAGCTTTTTACTTAAAAATGGGAACAATGGTAAATAACGCTCTCACAGTCACTTCTAGGCGTGTGATTGTAAAGTTCAAGTTTTTACCGTCAGTAGAAATGTGACCTGAGGATTTCCACAATGCAGGCAACCCTGTGTCATGGTGAAGTATAAAGGTGATTGCATTCCTTTTTCGGTACTGGGAAATACAAAGCTCAAATATTCTAACTCACTTGCCTAATGTCACATAACTGAAAAGGAGAAGGTGCAAATTTCTAACTCAGTCTGATTCTCAAATCTGTGTTCCTTATCATTATCCTTTATGGTGTCTCTTAGTCTCATCTGAATTTACTTTTTACATCTAACTCAATTTTTCTTTCACTAAAGACTCAGCAAACAGAGACGGCCAGGCGATTCAAGTCTACTGCAAGCATATCTGTAATGTCCTATAATGGAGGGGCCGCCATGGCCATGAAGGGGAAAAACTGTGTGGCCATCGCTGCAGACAAATGCTTCAGGATCCAGGTGCAGATGGTGACCACGGATTTCCAGAGGATCTTCCCCATGGGGGACCGGCTGGACATCAGCCTGGCTGGGCTCACCACCGACATCCAGACAGCTGCTCAGTGCCTCAAGTTCTGTCTGAACTTGTACGAGCTGAAGAAGAAATGGCAGACCAAGCCCTATACCTTCGTGAGCATGGTGGCCAACCTACTCTACGAGAGGCAGTTTGGTCCCTATTACATGAAGCTGGTCATCGCTGGGCTGGACCCCAAAACCTTAAAGCCCTTCATCTGCTCCCTGGACCTCATGGGCTGCCCCATGGTGACTGATGGCTTCATCCTGAGTGGTACCTGCTCGGAGCAGATGTATGGGATGTGCGAGTCCCAGTGGGAGCCCAACATGGACCTGGAACACCTGTTTGAAACCACCTCCCAAGCCATGAACACCGTGGACCGTGACACAGTGTCTGGCATGGGTGTTGTCGTCCACGTCATTGAGAAGAGCAAGATCACCACCAGGACCCCGAAGGACCAGATGGACTAGGACTGTTGTGGAAAAAAAAAATGTTTTTAAATAAAGTGTCCTTTCACTCAAAAAAAAAAGACTCAGAAAAATTTAAAATGCAAGTTCTAGAGGAGAAAAAAAAAGCTGAAAGCTCCTGGGCTGCACTAAGTAATAAAAATGAAAGGCCAAGAATTTTATGCTGTAATTATTTAAAGGAACAATATTATATACCTTATAATCAGGAAGTTGTTTCCGCATTTTAGCGTTCTTTCCCTTATTTCTTCATATAAGACAAATGCATGTCAGAAAAACTCCCTTAGAAATAAGAAAAGGCCTGATGTGAGCTGTGGAAATGTAGCTGCTGAAATGTCTCTGCTCATCTCCCACCAAGATCCCTTTGTGCCCCAGCATTAGTTCTTTCATGGCTTTCCTGAGTAATATCTAAAAGAGACTGATTTTATTTACTCACGTTCAGATTTGTGGGTGTTTCAAAAAGGCAGATTCTCTTAGCTTATAAGGATGTTTCGCCTTCATTTCTACATCGCATCTCTTACTCTGTCTCAGAAGGAAAGGGTTCAGACCTTTGGCCTTTGTTTCTCAAAGAGGTGGAGGATGAAACATACTGTATGGGTGCAGCATGACTTCTGTGACCAGGCATCAGTGGGCATCTCATAGGAATTGTCACGGATTTACAACCTTAATGAGACCCAGATTCTTTACCACAAGGAGGACCACCAAGCTCAAGACCAGAGAGACACAAAACAGGTATCCGCACAGGCTCCTTTGCATCTTGAAGAGCTCAGCCACTCATTCGTGATCTCTCTAAACGGGCCCCGGTGCTCTCAAGGCAACTAGTTTCCATTTCTTTTGAGACTCTCAGTGCAAGTTTAGCAAGATTCATTGTTTTACCCAATTCTCCAACACACAAACCCATGAGTGATCTCTTCATTTGTATGGAAGGTGAGTTCCAAAGTTCCAAGTCTGGCAGCGTTTAAATCCGGAGCAGGAATCAGGAGTTATGTAACTGTCTAGGGCATGGGGAACCACAGCTTGTTCAGGGATAGCTACCGGGAATGCAGTGGACTTTCCAGAAGCAGAGATGAGAATCCACCTGGGCCAAAGACTGTTCCCATTTCATGTATCTTTGTAGCTTTGATTATTTGAACTTCCAGAAAAATACATAACGTGAAAGGTTGTCAGTAAGCACTAGTGGAAGGAATAAGCAAATTCTGTTGTTTTATAATCTACTGTAAATGAAAATGACCTTTTCTTTGGAGATGACCCGATGTTGCCATTTTGGTGGTCAAGCATCTGTAGGAAGCCTAGCTTTTGTCATTTTAGTACATAAAGTAAGCAATCTAAACAAAGAGAACCATAATCTTGATAGTCACTGTAATCTTCTCTTCAAAGAACACTTTGGCTATTGGAAAAGGCAACCACTGAGCTATTTCCTCTCTCTCTCTCTCTCTCT
>PVJA010033875.1:0-22987 GCA_004027025.1 Myocastor coypus | reverse complement strand
GGCCTTGAGCTCACTTTTGTAGTCCAGGCTGGCCTCGAACTCACACAGATCCTCCTGCCTCAGCCTCCCAAGTGCTGGGTTAGTCATGTGCCGTGTCAGCCAGTCAGCTGTGTCCTCAGAGTTCATTGAGTCTGTCTCCTGGAGGTCCTCTGGCTGGCCTTTCACAACAGGGAGCTGTGTTTGCAGTGAGGCCCAAGGGATGTGACTTGCCTCATTTAAAGGAACATTCTTGTCTTGCAAAGTAGATTCCTGCCCAAGTGGTAGCTGAGCAACCAGGGAGCTGGGGACTGGAGTTAGTGGTTCTTAAGCAGGAGTAAAAGCTTGTGAGCTATTACTTTCATAAAGCATTTGTCTGTTCTATAGAAAACCTTCACAAAAGTACCACTGACATAGCTAATAATTGGTTTCTAAAAATAAGCACCATTTAGCAGCTCTAGTCAGCTGAAGACAGAAGGCAGCGAGTAGATTAGAATTACAAGGCTCTAGGTTAGTTGCAGAGGACTCTGGGTGAACCTGATTAGCTGGGCCCCTGACATCCTGCTAACTCTGTTGTTCCCTTGTAACTCTGCTTATAGACCTGATGTTTCTTCCGTTTTTTGAGATGGGTTTCACTATATAGTTCAGGCTGGCCTTGATCTGACTATGTAGTCCAGACTGTCTTGAACTCAGTAATTTTACTGCTTCAGCCTCTTGAGTGCTGGGATCATAGGTGTGCACCACTGTTTCCAGCTATTTCTTTTTATTTCTTTTTATTTTTTTGTCTTTTTGAGACAGGGTCTCGCTGTACAGTTCAGGCTGGCCTTGAGCTCAGTTTTGTAGCCCAGGCTGGTCTCGAACTCTCACCGATCCTCCTGCCTCTGCCTCCCGAGTGCTGGGATTACAAGCGTGCAGCACCATGCCTGGCTTATTTCCTTTTAATCTAATGTTTCTGGTAGAGTTTTTGGTGTTGGGCTCCAACCTCCACTCTCCTATATGGATCTGTACCTGACCAAGCCCTGAGAGAGTAGCATGTGCTCTCTTTGCTGGCCACCCGTCTGCTCCAGGCTGCTGTGGGCAGTTGGTTGAGAGTTCGTGCTGTTTATTGTCCACATAGAGAAAGGAATTCCAAAATCACCGGGTTAGCTTTCTGTCTCTTTTCTTTTTTTCTTTTTTTGTTTTCTTTTTTTGAGAAAGGGTCTCGCCATGCAGTTCAGGCTGGCCTTGAGCTCACTTTTGTAGTCCAGGCTGGTCTTGAACTCACACTGATCTCCTGCCTCAGCCTCCAAGTGCTGGGATTACAGACTTGCACCACTATGCCCAGCCTGCTTCTTTTCAATCAAGCTTTGACGGAGTGAATTTGTTAATCTTGTTAAGTATCTAGTCCTCTGTTATGATAAAACAAGACCAGTCAAACAGCTAAAACACAGAAGCAGCTCAGGGACTTATTGCCCTGAGCCCCGATTCCTAGTGACACAGGCTAATTAGGGGTACCGGGGTGCTTCCAGGAGCTGGTTCACCTGGCATGGTTACCTGGTCTGTGCTGTTGCCCTGATTTGGCCAGCAGGGACCTGTGGCATTGCACGGGTAGGCAGGCTTCTAGGACAGGATCCCTTGAGCTTCACCTGGGCCCTGCCTGCTTTAGAGCTCTTCCAGCCCAGTGTTCAAAGAAGGGCTCTTCAGTTCTAGAGTTTGCCACCCTGGAGTAGTTTACTGGTGTGCATCTTGGCCAGAAGCCACCAGGCTCAAGGGTGTTTGTGTACCAGGTAAAGTGGGCAGCCTTTGAGGAGCCACGCCCATCATTTCTCTTTCCTGTTAGCATCCTACAGTTGATTATAACAGAAATTGGTTAGTTCAAACTTTCCTTTTCTTTCTTTTTTTTTGGTGGGACTGGGGTTCAAACTCAGAACCTTGCACTTGCCAGGCAGGCACTTGTGCCACAGAGCTATCACCCCAGCCCCTCCTTTTTACTTGTTTTTTTAAATGTACTTAGTGCAGGGTCTACAGGGTCTCACTACAAAGATCAGATTTATAGTGATGTTCCTGTTTTCAGCCTCCCAAGCGCTGGGATTATAGGGATGCACCACCATGCCCAGTCTCAGTGCACCCTGAGGGTGGGGAGATTGAACCCTGGTCCTGCCTGCTTTTGCCTAAACAGGTGCTTTAGTCCGCCGAGCTATCTTTTTTTTTTTTTCCGCCGAGCTATCTGGCTAGCCCAAACTTTTCTTTTTATAAGCATAGAATTTTTTAGTTGGTAGTTTGTTTTTAGCATTGATTCAGATAATATTTCTTAGAAGATCTGTGTCCTTTAATGAGCCTCGCCTTTGAGACCCTCCGAGTACTGGACGCATAGGATGAATGTATCCTATTTATTGTCCTAGTCTTCCTAGTGCTGCCCTAGCGTCTTCACAGTGCTGTGCTACTTGGGTCCCCTACTTTCGATGTCAGGCCAGCACTACATACGCAAAAAAAAATAAAATAGTGAGTCTTGCCTCTTCTAGAACAAAAAGTTTTTTATTTACTTAATATGGCCTTTACGGGGGCCCGGCAGGATGGCTCAGTGGTCTAAAACACCTGCTTAGGAAAGCTTAGGCAGCTGCAGGGACTGCGGTTTGATCCCTGGCACCACATGCTGCACCAGCCCTGCCGTCAGGGCAGGCCAAGCCGGCCATAAAAATAAATAAATAAACAAAAGTTCTGAAACAAAAAAAAATAAAAATAAAAAACCAAAAAATTCTAAAGAAAAAAAATATGGCTTTTACACAGAATGGGGGCTCATATGTGTTACCTCACTTATAGATTTAATTTTCTATTGCCATAAATTAGCTTAGTAATTAGCTTAGTGGTGTGTGTGTGTGTGTGTGTGTGTGTGTGTGTGTGTGTTTGTGTGTGTGTTACAGTGCTGGGATTTGAACGCAGCACGTGCTCAGCAAGCACTCTTCTTAGGTACATGTCCGCCCTCCGCTTTAGGTATTTAAAGAGGTAAAAGCATTTATAAGATGAAGCTGTCATGCAGCAGGAATCCCTATGGTCCAGATTGAAGGTGGTCTTAGTAACATTTTAAATTTTTGTTTTGTGGGAGCATGCATGCCCTTTTTGTTTTATGGAAATGGCTTCTGCTCTTCCTGTCACTTGTCTTCCTGTGCCCTCTCACTGGTTGGGCAGTGTCTTGAGGCTTAGTGGTCTCGTGGTGGCAGTGGTGGCGGGCCTGGCCTCTGCTTATCCCCAGGCTCACTCCTGTTTTCTGACTTCTGCTTTGTTAATTGCTTCCTCCTCTGTTCCCTGTCTTGCTTCAGAAGGGGATTTAAGTAAGGGGCCTGCAGTGGGATCCCCGGCAGAGGCCTTTTCCCTGCCTGCCTTGCCCTCCTCTCTTCCTGTCCTGTTGTGGTTCCCCTCTTAAAGGCCCCAGGGCCGCTCTTGGCCTGATCTTCCCTGCAGCTCTGCAGAACCCTTTGAAAGGAAGCACACGCCACCCCAGGAGTGTGAGGCTATTTAATGCTCTTCTTTCTTTCTTTTTTTATTTTATTTATTTATTTTTTTCTTGTTTCAGAGCCTTTGTTTGTTTATTCACTCATTTTTACACCAGCTCAGCCTGCCCCGAGGGCAGGGCCGGTGCAGCATGTGGTGCCAGGGATCGAACTGCGGTCCCAGAAGCCGCCCAAGCTTTCCCAAGCAGGCGCTTTAGACCACTGAACCATCCCGCCGGCCCCATAATGCTCTTCTTTCTATCTTACCTAAATGCCCCCCTTCTGTTCGCTCCTTCCCATTGCTCCTCCTACTTTCCAACTGTGTGATTCGTGAGTGAGATTTCAGCTCAAGCCAGCATGGTTGTGCATGCCCATAATCCCAGCACTTGAGAGGCCAAGGCAGGAGGACTGCTGAGTTTGAAGCCCACATAGTGAGTTCAGGATCAGGCTAACTGGGGTCAGGGAGGTAGCTTAGTAGCATAAGCCTGCCTGGAAAGTATGAGGTTCTGAGTTCTATCCCCAGGACCCCTTCCCCCACAATCAGCCTACCTACACAGTGAGACTGTCTCAAAAAAAACATTTTGCCATAAATGCTGTCTTCTGAGTTTAGTTGCAACCACTGCTCCCTTTTTTATGTCCACACCAGTTTATTATATCAGTTAGAAAGTCTGTTGTGGATCCAGTTGTTTTTTGTATCTCTGCTGTCTGTAGAAGCCACTCTAGTCCTATGCACTTTGGATTTTGCTAATTATACTTTGTTAGGAGAATGAATGCCAAATGCGTGTTGTGATGACCAAGTGCTAACTTTTGTTGAGCGCTTTCTATGGGTATGTGCTGCTTGCGTGCTTTATGTATGTTAGCTTGTTTAATCTATGCAAGAGCATGTAAGCATGAGAGTCCCCGGTGACTGTCCTCCTTTTCCTGTGTCCCCTGGGCAGGAGGCAGCAGAGGCAGAGTGTCTGCAGAGCCTGAGCTCCCAGCTGCTGTCCTGCACTGTGAGCCCCTGGTTGGGATTCTGTAGCGGAATTTGCTTAGGGAAGTGGCAGGACTGGAGTTGCTGGTGCTCTGCTGTCTGGCGCAAAGCCAGGGTGCTTCTGGGAAGCTCCTGGGGAGATGGTCAGGTGCAAGGGTTACTTTGCTCCTGCAGCTTAACACCTGAAATGAGAGAAATGGTACTAACTGGCCTGGCATTTCTGTTCTCAGGATGGCGGTTCCTTGGATCAGGTCCTGAAGAAAGCCGGAAGAATTCCTGAGCAAATTTTAGGAAAAGTTAGCATTGCTGTGAGTATGTTGGGAAGTTTTTCTTTCAGGTTCTTTTATTGATAAGGACTTAGTAGAAAATAGATAAGGGAGAAATGTAGGAAGTCAAGGGAGGGAAAGTTTGTTTTTAAAGAGGGGGCTCCTTAGCTGGGCGTGGCGGCACATACCTGTAACAGCACAAGGGGAGCCTGAGGCAGATTGTAGAAGCTAGTTTTGTCTTCCTAGGGAGTTCAAGGCCAGCATGGACAACTTGGTAAGACCCTGTCTCAGAAAAGGAAATCATCCTGGGAGGCATGGTGCATGCCTGTAATCCCAGCACTTGGGAAGCTGAGGCAGGAAAATTGCTGTGAATTGGAGACCAGCTTGAGCCACATAGTGAGAACCTGTCTTAAAACAAAATAAAACACCTAAACTGAACCAAAACAAAAATCCTAAAAGGTGTGTGGGTGGTCTTAGTAGTGTTTTTTCTCTAGAGTCTAGATATAATATTAACTCTCATTAGAGTGAGATATTTGGCTTTTTATATTAAAATCTGTGTCTGAAACACAGGACAAAGTATTGAGAAAATTTCCATTTGTAGTATCAGAATAATTTTTTAGATTATAGATTAGAAAAATAAAACTTCATGCATAATCTTTCTTGACACCTTGTTTAAACTTTCAGTAGTTTCACTTAGGAATAATTCATCTTCAGGGTGAAGGTATATGCTTGGCATTCCAGTGCTTGGGAAGCTCAGACAGGAGCATCTTGAATTTGAGGCCATGCTGGCCTCCATATCGAGACACTGTCTAAAAAACAGAAGTGAAACAAAGTGATATACCATGTAAAAGATGGTTTGTGATAAAGCAGTTAACTAAATGAAATAAAATAAAAAGGGCCGGAAATGTAGCTCAGTAGTCCAGTGCTTAACTGGTGTATGAGGCGTGGGGTTCAGTCCCCAGCATTGCCAGAGGTAAAGAAAACTGAAAAGAAAGAGACTGGCAGATTTGTTGCTGTTGTTAGATGGAAGCTTTTCTCTTCGCCTGCTCCTTCTCTAGGTAATCAAAGGCCTGACATACCTGAGGGAGAAGCACAAGATTATGCACAGAGGTAAGGAATCACCTGCAGGCTGTTGCATCCTCTCTTATTGTCTTTCGTTTTGTTGAGGGTAAAGGCCCTTTAATAATGTTTTCAATTCTGACAGAGGTCTTGTTTTGTCTCAGTGCCCTAGTTTTTCTCCTACGAGGTACCTGCTATGGACCGTGTTCTGTTTTTCCGTGGAGAGTACTAACTTCCTTTCGTTCTAGAGAAGGGAAGGTTTGGCCTCCTCCCTGCATCAGTTCTCTTTTGTTCTCATTCTGCCTGGCACTGCTGCCACCCTGAAGGGCTGCCTTCCACGAACTGCCCTTTGGGAGCGTGAACCTGCAAGGGAGCCTGACTGCTTAGCCCAACGTGCCCGTGTGGTGGGTCTGTTCTGGCTCCTGCTGTCCAGGCCCCAGTGGCCCTGCAGAAGTCAGTTGTAAGGTGGAGCTGGGCTCTGAGCAAAAGCATGGTGGGAGCCCAGTGCTTGGAGGCCTGAGTTAGGTCAGAAAGACAGCGGTGAGACTTTCTGTCCTTATGCTGCCTCACTGCCAGCAAGTTCTGCCTCTGGTCCAATTGTAAAACGTTCAGGTAAAATCTCAATTCCATTTCTTCTCATTCTGTCTTTAAGGAAAAATCAGAACAATAAAGAGGTCTTAGATTTTTATTTTATTGAATGATGCTAATTTGCTGGCCAGAACTTTGTGATTGTTTCAGTTATGTTCTGCAATGTAACAAACTACTCAAAGTTGAACAGTTGTTTTTCTTTCATTTTGTGGCTTTTTTTGGACAGGGTCTTGCTATCTAGTTTAGGTTTGAATTCACCTTCCAGTCCAGGCTGTCCTCTAGCTCCTGTGATCTTCCTACCCCAGCCTCCCAAGTCCTGGAATGACAGGTGCGCACCAAAAGTTGAGCAGCAGGCTGGAGAGATAGCTTGGTGGTGTAAGTGCCTACTTGGTCCCCTGTCCCACCAAAAAAAAAAACAACCCAAAACAAAATAAAGCAAAACAAAAAACAATGTAGGGTAGTTCCTTTGGGGGGCTGGGGAGATAGCTCCGTGACACAAGTGCCTGCTGGGCAAGTGCAAGGTTGTGAGTTTGAACCCCTGTCCCACCAAAAAAAAAAAAAAAAAAGTGCCTACTTGGCAAGTATAATAATGTCCTGAATTTGGTCCTTGGTCCCCCCAAGAAGAGAGAATGAAGAAGCCCAACAATAATTTGATCCTTTGTAGCATTCTGTGGGCTGTCAGGGCCTCTTTTCCTGTGTGGTCCCCCATGAGCTAAGGGTTACTTCTGGTGTTGGGCCTAGTATGTCACATTCATACCCAGCTCTCAGGTCTTTTCAGCCTCTGCATTTATCAGCATGTTGACATTCATTGGCCAAAGCAGGTGGCATGGGAGCAATGCGAAGACTCCACCTCTTGCTGGTAGCAGGCACAGAGTACTGTGGTCTATTTTTTCACTTTTTCACAACCGTAAAATCTTGACTGCTATTTGCTAATGACCTTGGCCAAATATTCAGCTTTTACAAATCTCAGGAGAATGGAGAAACCAAGACTCCCAGAAAAGGTTGGGTGAATTAAATAAGACAGTGCACAAGAAACACAGAAGCGTGCTTGGTGTGCCAGGCCTTTCATCTGTGTTAGCTCAGCAGGCAGGCGGGCGAGGGCTTAAGGGACTACCCTTGTCAGAAACCACCTTTGGGCTCTGGCTTAAACTTGGTTTGAGCTTTTTTGAAACTTAGTCATCTAAAGAATCCTGGGGAAGCTCCGAATCTGTGGAGGAGCGTAAGTTGCAGGCTGTGGGAGGCTGAGGCAGAATAGCTGCCACTGTGGTAGCAGAGGCAGCACAGGCATGGAGCGAAATGCCAGGTGTGTGTAGGTACTATTTGGTAAGGGTCTTCCCAGCTAGGAAGGGCCTTCTCTGCCAGGTGCATGGGTGCTGCCCTGCACAAGGCTGGCTGTCTGCCTGTCTGGTCTGCATCCAACCTGGGGGCGCTGCAGAGGGCAGCCTCACCCCCGAGTGACTGGCCTTCTGTCAGCACGGAGCAGCCGAGGTTCTCAGCTCAGGAGCTCAGAGCTGTCTGCACTTCACTGTGGGGGCTGCTCCAGGGCTGTCTGGACAGCCGAGGTTCTCAGCTCAGGAGCTCAGAGCTGTCTGCACTTCACTGTGGGGGCTGCTCCAGGGCTGTCTGGACATCCCCTTGCTGGCGTGGTTGGCCTGAGGCAGCCTGCGGCTCTGGGGAGAGCGCATTCTCCCTGCATCCCCAGCCATTCCCCAGGCGTAGGTGGGTGCTGTGCACGCTCCTTCTTCACACTTGGTCCTCCGCACAATCTCCTCCCTCATTCGAGACAGGCAGTTCGTATTTGTAAAATATTTATAGAATACCTGCCAAGTGCGAGGTACTGGATGAATCATCATGGAGGCCATGAAGACAGTTCCTAAATGAATTGTGGCTTCCAGAGGAAAAAGACTGATCTGTAAACGACTCTAGTGTACAGTGGAACATAAACAATGTCATTTTTTATCGTGACTCATTATCTTGCCAATTTCAAGCTGAATCTGATGCGACATGATTTATTAGTCAGAATTCTTTGGTTGTGTCAGAATTCAAGATTACTAATGAGAGGAGGGATTGTGTGGGTTTGAGTCACCAGGAAGTCTTGAAGACAGGAATGAAGGGTGAAGTGTGTGGCCTCAGCCACCTCCCAGCTGTGCTCATTCTCATGGGGCAGCCTTCTCAGGCAGGGCGTCCTCACTTGGGGAAGAGTGGCTCTCCCTAGTTCCAGACAGACCTAGTTCTTGGTGCTCCCCAACCCAGGGGAAGCTCCTCCACTCTATAGCCCACGTCTGTGCTGAGCCTACTGATTGGCTGTGTGAAAGCACCTGCCAGGAGTGGGTCACTCACTGCATCTGAGGCCTGGCGTGGCCCGGATGCTGCATGCTTGCCTCTGGGATGTGTGAGCCTTGGGATTGGCTCACCACCCCCCTGCCTGCCGCTAGCCGGCTCCTACACTTCCAATAGAACAGACAGTGCTTGTACAGGGTGTTGCTATCTTTCTCTCCCATCTGTTTCTCCAAGAAACAGCCATTGCTTTCTGTTTTACAGTCGCATTTCAGAGCAAAGAGCTCTTCTGGGTTTTTCTTCTGGGTCCAGTGCCCAGAACTGCTTGGGTCACCCTCCTGGGGGAGAGCCCTATGAATGATCCAGTCTGTTGAGTGACCCACAAGGCTATTGGCCTTGGCTGAAGACAGGGGCTCTAGCTTATCAGTCTGCACCTAGAGCTTCAGGGGCATAAAGAGGAAGGCCTGCCTCTGGGCAGAGTAGCTGTGTGGAGGAAGGTGGTCTTCCTGCTGGACTGATGAGGACCACATTGTCACAGATACTCTGCTGCTGCTGCTTTTTTTTGTACTGGGAATTGAATCCATGACCTAGCACTTCTAGCACTTGCCAGGTAGGCACTGCAGCACTGAGCTGTATCCTCAGTCCTAGATAGCCTCTTTGGAATAATTCCTGTCACTATGCACCACATACCCTAGCCAAAGCATGAGCTTGACCTTCTGACCTCTTCTTTGGACATTGCTGGGATTCCTGTCAGAGTCCCTTCCTGATTCTCCTTGCAGCCCAAGAAGTCTAAATTTATAATCTCAGAAATATGTAAGCCAAAGCCGGGCATGGTGGCTCACACCTGTAATCCCAGCACTTGGGAGGCTGAAGCAGGAGGATTGGTGCGAGTTCGAGACCAGCCTGAGCTACAAAAGTGAGCTCAAGGCTGGCCTGAACTGCATAGCAAGACCCTGTCTCAAAAAGACAAAAAAAAAAAAAAAAAAAGAAATATGTAAGCCAGGCATGGTGGCGCATGCCTGTAATCCCAGCGCTTGGAAGGCTGAGGCAGGAGGATCGGTGCAAAGTGTGAGACCATCCTGGGCTACAGAAGTGAGCTCAAGACTAGCCTGAACTTCATAGTGAGACCCCGTCTCAAAAAGGCAAAAAAAAAATGTTATTGGAATTCCACCAAGTTAATTCTAATCTGCCACTCCCAATGCAACCCATGGTGAAAACAAAGACACTAAGATGTATACATACATACATATATATATATATATATATATATATATATATATATATATATGTAAAATTATGGGTATCTAAGTCCAACCATGAAGATTCTGGAACAAAGAGCATGACCAGGGCCACACCCAGGTGGGTATTATTCAGCCGAGAAGAGGAGAGTGGCTTGAGGAAGAGAATTGTGGGAAGAAGGTGAGCACTGTGAGCTGGGCTAGGTAGGAGGCCTGCATTCACCTCCACCATATTCAGAGAGGATATGCAGAAGAAGTAATTTGCATTATGCTATTGAGATAGTATCTAATATTTCAGGGGTCTGGTGCTTCAGCTCTGATGTGTAATTTTTTTTTTTTCTTTTCATGTATTTAATATTTTTTTATTGTTTAAATTTAACAATGGTTATAACTGATGTGTAAGCTTTCAAGCCCCAGGAAGTCATAGCCTCTGTCTTGAGGCTCGATCCCAGCTGACAGCGTGGAGCACTGGCTCTTTGCCTTGTCTCCACCTGGAGAGCAGCAGGTGTGGGTTATCAGGGAAACACACTGTCTTAAAAAATTGCCACCAGCACCTTGGCTAGGCCAGTACGCACTGCTTAAGGCCAATTGAAAGGATAATGAGAAGTCCTAGCCAGCTCTGTACATTTCAATACAAGGAAATAGGGTCAGGCTCGGCCAAAACGGAGACAGTTGCTCTCCTTCCAAGGAGAGCTGCTCAGGTGGTCTGCCACGATTCTTGCTGAGCCATCACCCAGGGACACAGGGTGATGCCTGGTTTGCTGGCTCCTCGGTCACAGGTGTAGTAAGTGACCTGAGAAGACAGCCTCATTTGAAGATGAGCCCATGGCCCATGTGTTTCCTGTTGCCGGGTCTGTTAACCGCGTCTCCTCTTGCAGAGCAGAATTAGCCAGCAGTGGGTCAGAGAAGATTTTAGCTCCTGTCTGGCTTGAGGAGCAAGTGCTAGAGCTCTGGTAGTCAGCGTGGCTGTCCTGGCTGTGCTGGGGGCCAGCCTTGTGCTGGCCTGGGCTCTAGCCTGCGTAGTCCAGGGTGGGGTGCTGTTTCTATGCGGGCTTCTCTTGCCAGGAAGATTCCTCCTGGCAAGTCCAGATTCTCAGTGTCCATGTGTGCCACAGGGACCCTCAACACCCACTTCCCTGCCCTTCCGGTCCCTCCCCTCTTCTGCTTCCCTCTCTTCCCTCAGTGTAATCTGTCTCTGT
The DNA here is from genome assembly GCA_004027025.1 of Myocastor coypus. Lineage (NCBI taxonomy): Eukaryota > Metazoa > Chordata > Mammalia > Rodentia > Myocastoridae > Myocastor > Myocastor coypus. Next base: position 11,944 of record PVJA010033875.1, on the reverse strand, counting down.
GGCTCTGGCCACACCCTGTGTTAAAAATTCAGGCCATTTCTTTGAATGGCGTGTGCTGATGACACCACCCCTAAGCTCTTGTATGTGTGACTGTATGTGCACCTGGGGCTCCGGGATGCGTGCAGAATGGGAGGACAGAGCCATATTGTCCCTGAGGGAGAGGCTTTCTAGGTGCTGGGTGGTGGAGGGGATGGGAATGGGAACACCACTTGTTAGGCTTGGGCCCTGCTTCCGGAGGAGCTCTTGGTGGGGCAGGGATGGCTGATTCTTTCTGCTCCAGGATCTCCTGCACCTGCCCAAGTAGGCAGCAGGTGCCAAGCCATTGTGCCAGGGCAGAGCCATGGGCTGCCAGGACTTGAGAGCCAGTTCCCTGCGTGCCGTAGCATCTCCTTGCCTGGCCTCAGCTTTATAGTGACTGAGTGAGCTTTTGTGGTTTGCTGGGAGCCCTGCTGTCTGGGTCTGGCTGGGTACTAGGGAGGGCACCCCATCATGAATATGGGGCTGACCGCAGCCCAGCTTGGGGCCTCGTGCCTCTGCTGTCAGGTCTCAGTGCCTGCTCACACCATGGCGCCAAGCAGATGTTTCCCAGGCCTGGCCCAGTACGTGCCCGTACACCGGAGCTCCCTGGCCTCCCAGGGAAGCCTCCCAGACTGTCAGCTGACTTGGGAAGGAGATGAGGAGGAGGCTGCGGTGGTGGCTGGTGGGGGTTGGATTTCCCTGGGTTTTCACTGCCTCCTTCTTAGTTCGAGTTCTTGGGGTATTGAGCTGGAGGTGGGCCTGGCCGGGCACAGGTTAGCTTGCCCAACTTGGCGCCCATCGCAGAGGTCTTAGGGCTCTGCCAAGGGTACCAGGAAGAGGTGGTCAAAACCTCATTTGGGGCCAGGAGTGGAGCTCTTGGGAACACAGTTGCTTAGCATGCACAAGGAACTGCGTGAGTAAATAAATACTAAGATATTTACAATCTCATTTGCTTTTTTGAAACCTTCAGTTCTTGCTTTTCCAGGATCATTTCACTTTGGAGTTGGCCCGTGTCATGGATAAGCCCGTCTGTCCTTTGGCATCACCCCTCTTGCTTACCAGGCACCCTCTTTCCTGCCTTCTCTCTCTTCGGAGTGTCCCAGGCTCCCCAGAGCTGCCTGTCTGTCCCCCAAGCCCACTCTTCCCCGCCTCAGGGAACATAGCTCCTTTATTACTGTCTTAGTTACTCTTCTCTCATTGCTGGAACACTCAAAATGAGGGAAGGAAAGGTTTATTAGCTCACAGTTACTGGAGGTTTTGGTCCACATTCAGCTGGCTCCAAGGCAGAGTGGCACAGGGCTGAGAGCAAGAGAGTGAAGGCAGAAGTAGCAGCAGCTCGAGCAGCTACCTCCTCTTCTTCCTTATACTGAGATGTCAATCACCTGCCGCAGGGGAGGTGCAGTACCCATTTCCACAATAATTGCAAATTCCAAAAGTGCCCCAGGACTGTGTGAGGCTTTGGGGGGACACCTAGACACGAATCATAATAATTACCTAAACCAAGCAGAAGGAAGGTGCCAGGACATGGGCACCCCACACTGGCCCATGGGTGCTCTGCTAAGAGAGTCACTGCCACTCCTGGGAAAACCCAGCCGCCCCGTGGCTGCCTGTCACTGTGTACCTGAGCTTTGGGCTGTGTTGGTTTTGGCCTCCCCTGGTGGTGAGAGCCTTGAAGACTGGAGCCAGGACTGTGTCCTGTTTCCTCAGTGCCTAGGGCAGCCACACCATGTTGGCGTTTGTGGAGTAAATAATTGGCCCTGAATTGTTTTACCCAAACCCCTATTTCAGAGAGGCACAAAATACTTAGAAATTAAACTTTAAAATACACTTTCAAGGGAAATTCAGGGGATCTGAACAGTGCTTATTTTGGGGGCAAAATATAGCAGAAGCCAGGCATGGTGATGCACCCGGGAGACCTAGGCAGGAAGATCACTGAGCCTGAGGACAGCCTGGGCTACACACTGAGTTCAGGGCAGCCTGAACTGCATAGCAAGACCCTGTCTCAACAGCACAGCACAAAACAACACCCCCCAAGTCGCCTTTTCTTACATTTGTGTGTCGGGGGGTTGTTGTTTGATTGTTTTTAAATAAAAAACTTCTTAGGGCTGGGGAGATAGCTCAGTAGACCTGAGTTTCACCAAAAACAAACAAAAAAAACCCTTCTTCTGTTTATTTGTTTGGATTTTTGCAATAGTATCTCACTGTGTAGCCCAGCTGGGCACAAATGCACAGTAATGCTCCTGCCGCAGCCTCTGGTGCTGGCATTATAGGTCCCTTCTGGTTGGAGGATTACCTGTCACTGCAGGGTCAGGCACTACACCTAGGCACCCTGTGCTGTCCACAGGGAAGCCCTTGACCTGGGAGCCTGTGAGTGAAGGATGCAGCCTGACCTTTGAGGCTCTGGGCTCCTCCAGCATCACTCGTGCCACTGAAGGATCTGAGAGAACCTGTGGGCTGGGGAGGCTCTGTCCCCTACGAGGGAAGAGCAGGATGGGCTTGCTGGTGGGCCAGCGCTTGGAAAACCTGGCTGGAGGGCAGACCAGCACGAAGGAGGTCAGGCAGCCCTGGACTACGAGGGGAGGCTGGGAAGAGGAAGGCAGGTGACGGGGCTGGAGCTGTGGCAGGGGCTGCCCTGCTGGGGTTCTGGTCACCTGTAGACTGGTATCTGTGGGCGGGCTGGCTCCAGAGCAGGGCTGACAAGGGTCACCACAAGGTGAGAAAGGGAGCCCTTTGGCCTGGATGTCTGTCCTGCATCCAGGGCTTGCTGAACGGGGCGGGTGCGTGCTCTGGCACAGCAGCCCTAAGTACTCAGGCCTCCTATCTGACTTTCCAGGGCAGTGAGAGGGACAAGGGGTGCCTGCCTTCCCTGTGCCACTGATCTCCAATCCTGGCAGCAGGTACTCTGGGGCCGCAGGTCTGTCCACGGAGCATCCCTGGCTCACCGGGGAGGGGCCTCACCCTGCCTGGCCTAGCAGCCCTAGCAGGATGCAGGATGACACTGCCCTTATGCCGCCATGAGATCACAGCGGGCGCCGCTCTGCTGGCCACAGCATAGCCAGCCCAAAGAGGAGCAGGGACAGCAGGTGGCAGTACCAGGACTTGAAGTCAGGCCATCGGTCTCTTTAGCCAGGGTTCCTCTTGCTTGCGTGCAGAGGCAACAGTCCAGCAGCATAGTGCATGGTGTACACCTGTTTCCTGGTGTGGACCTGCCCACCTCGGGTCCATCCACACCCACATGACCTGGGGCCCTGAGGACAAGGACACTGTCTCCCACGGGCAGCCATGGTTTCTTGCCTCTAGCACAAGGGCTAGGGAGGGAGTGTGGGTCCCTGTGTTCCCCAGAGGCCATGTGGTTCCATTCTTTGGCCATCAGAGCAACTCCTGGCCCTCTGAGCCCACACATGGCTTTGGGTTTGTTTGCCTTGAGGCTCACAGACTGCCTGGCCCTGCACATTGGTCTTGGCTCCTTCCTTGTCTGTCTTCTTACACAAAAAACATAAGCTTCCTAAGCAGGCACTTTAGACCGCTGAGCCATCTCGCCAGCCCCCAAAAACATAAGCTTCCTAACACCAGGGATTTGACCAGTTGGACAGTATACCTCCCTGCGTGTGGCGGGTGCCTGGGACCATGCAGTGAGCTGCAGGTGGGCAGAGGGTGGCTCCAGGGGTCAGAAGGCCTGGGCTCTGCTTCTTGCATTATTTGGTGTTGCTGACCTGGAGCGAACCCTTGGGCTGTGAGCTACCTGGAACCTTGTCTCAGCTGTTGTGGAAATTAGAACTGAGGCAGCAGCGTAACTTTACAGACAACAGCTTAAATTCAGAAGGAAGAGACTGGGCAATTTAGGGTCTTAGTAAGACTAAGTAAGACCGCGCCTCAAATAAAGAATACAAGTGGATACAGTGAAGCTCCTTGCAAAGGCCTGGCTCTGTGTCCTGGTCACCTGTGAGCTGTATTTTCGCAGGTATGAAGGTCTTATTATCCGTTGTCGTCCACCTCCCTTGGGATGCGGCCATAGACACTGTCTCACCAGGAGGAGCTGGAGAAACAGACTTTGTTTTTTGTTTTTTTGTTTTTTTTTTTAATAGGATCTTGCTGTGCAGTGCAAGATGGTTTTGAACTCACTACGTAGCCCAGGCTGACCTTCATTCAACTCATGGTGATCCTCCTGCCTCAGCCTACCAGCTGCTAGCGTGACAAGCATGCACCACCACCCTCAGCTTAAACAGACTTTATTTATTTTTATGTTATGACCAGCTCAGCCTGCCCTGGAGGTGGGGCTGGTGTAGCATGTGGTGCCAAGGATCGAACCGCAGTTTCTACAGTTGCCTAAGCAGGTGCTTTAGACTGCTGAGCTATCTTGCTGGCCCTAAATAGACTTTAAAAGCTTTACTGTGGTGACTGACTCCTTCCTGTTGATCATATGGCTGAGTCTGGCATCAACAGAGTAGCAGTTTCTTTCCTGATTCTGCAGCCCTTGGTCACTTCATCCCTTGCCCTCCTTTGGCCCTGGAACAAGAGGGACATGGGGCTTGGGCCTCCAGTGTGTGCAGGGCAAGAGCTGCCTCCCAGGAATGGTCTGCTCCTGGACTCCGTCTGCCCGGCCCCTCCCAGCCTACCTGCGTCACCCCTAACTCGCTGTCCCTCTTCCTGCAGATGTCAAGCCCTCCAATATCCTGGTCAACTCCCGTGGGGAGATCAAGCTCTGTGACTTCGGGGTCAGCGGGCAGCTCATTGACTCCATGGCCAATTCCTTCGTGGGCACCAGGTCCTACATGTCGGTACGGGCGGCAGGTCCCATTCTGTAGGCTTCTTGGTGGGGCAGAGCCAGCTGTTGCTACTGAGCCAGTCTTGTGCTGAGTGCCAGATTGGCGGCAGAGGTGATACGGGAGGGAGGCCCAGAAGTCCTTTCCAGGGTTAGTGTCTGTGACAGACCTCAACTGCTGCCTGCAATTGAGGTTTTGACCGACGAGGAGAGACTGCAGCATCCCAGGCTAGGCTGGCCTCACCGAAGGCCCTCTTTACCAGTTGGTCCCCATTTCCAGAGTGCCTGCAGGCTGTGCCACCTCTCCTTTTCCGTTGGCAGCAAACGGCATCACTGCTCGAGACAGAAACCAACTTCTAAGTTCTTCCCTGCTCCTCCGTGGTTAGCAGCCAGCGGCTCCTCTCGGCTCCTCAGTCTCCACGGTGCCCTTGCTACCCCTTCGCTTCCTCTTCCTCCCCCTCCCCCTCTCCCTCCTCCCCTCCCCTTTCTCTTCCTCTTCATCCTCCTTCTCCTCTTCCTCCTGCTCCCCCGCCCAGTCCGGCCAGCACCCATCTTTTCTTCTATGCATCTGGCTCCCACCACCATAGAGCACTTTGTAGCTGACCCCATGCCTGCGAACTCTGGAGCAGAGCCAGGGCTGCAGATGTCCCTTGGGCTGCAGATGTCCCTTGTTCCTGGGGACGGATGTGGGACAAGGCAGGCATCTGATACGGGACAGCCTGACAGGCTGGTGTATGCAGGCCCCTGTGAGGGACTGGGTTTAGGGTGATGGGGAAGAAGGAGGCAGCAGGATGGGCTGAGCTGAGCTAAGGAGGTATGAGGAACGCATGCATCTGGTCCACCAGGGGCTGGGGTGGCGGGGCCAGGAGGCCGAGTGCAGCCGCAGGGTACACGGCCTCCTTGGCGTGGTCAGTGTTCCTTCCTGCACAAATCCTGTTCCATCCAGAGGCCTCAGCGAAGTGATATAGCTTCTTGTTCCTCAAAGGGCAGGGTTGGGGCCAGCTGCCCTGAGCCTTGCACAGGCTCCCGCCCGTCTTGTCCTCCGCTCACAGTCCTCGTGCCGTCCCCACCCCTCAACTGGCCAGTGGCCGTGGGCTGCTGCTTCACACCTGCCCTGTTGTCCCCTTTGCTGCTTCCCTGAGCTGCTCACCCCTGGACCCTGGACCCTGGGTGCCAGCTCTCTGGTCTCAAAGCAGAAAGAGGCCTGGAACTTGGAACCGAGCTTCAGGGGTTGTGTTCTGTGCTTATGGGGTCAGTCTAAAATAGTCTAGGGCTAGGGTTAGTGGCACATGCCCTGGGAGAAGTTAATTTGAGGTCTACATAAATGTTCTGTGGTCGAGGTAAAGGTTTTCATAGTGTCCTTGAAATACACATTACCTGAAATTCTGTACTGCTCAGTAAAAATAACACTTGTGTGTAGCACTGCATGCTCATCTCTTGGACTCTTCTCTCAAGTGTCAGCTCGTCCTTGTTAAGCATTTGCAATGTGTGGCGTAGATTTTCTTTTTTAAAAAAAAATTTATTTTATTTATATTTTTTCTTGTTTCAGAACCTTTGTTTGTTTATTCACTCATTTTTATGGCCGGCTCAGCCCGCCCCGAGGGCAGGGCTGGCGCAGCATGTGGTACCGGGGATCAAACCTCGGTCCCTGTAGCTGCCCAAGCTTTCCCAAGCAGGCGCTTTAGACCACTGAGCCAACCCGCCGGGCCCGTGGCGTAGATTTTCATTTGGTTTGTTTTCACCTCAGTGATGCCAGTGAGCAGAGTGGGCATTCTGCCATGTCCTTGTTACCATCATTACCAGCAATGACACCATTTTACAGACAAGGAAACAGGCTCAGGATCCGGCTCTCTTGGCCTTCAGTCCTTTGTGCCTTTGTCCGCTGCATCACCCCATTTGTGCTCCATAAGCTTTGTATTTGAGCCTCAGGCAACAAGATGAACCTGTGTCGGTGGGCCTTTTAGACAGGTGGCCCATCCAGTTGGAGGAGGGTTGCCAGAAGGGCTGAGCTGCTGTGGGCCCAGGGCAGGTGACAAGGGAGAGAGCAGAAAGGAGGGTCTGCACACAGCTAGTATCTGTTGAGCACGCTTTGGGGATGAGTTGAGACAGAAAATCCAAGAGGTGAGGGGGGCCCTGAAATAGCTGGGAGCTGTCCCAGGCGACTGACCCATGCCTCTTGTCTCTCTGCAGCCTGAAAGACTGCAGGGCACCCACTACTCCGTGCAGTCGGACATCTGGAGCATGGGGCTGTCTCTGGTGGAGATGGCAGTCGGGAGGTACCCCATCCCCCCTCCAGACGCCAAGGAGCTGGAGCTAATGTTCGGGTGCCAGGTAGAGGGAGATGCGGCCGAGACGCCACCTAGGCCCAGGACACCTGGGAGACCCCTCAGCTGTGAGTGGCTGCTGTGCTTTGTTTGGGCTTGGGACTTATGCACTAGTTTGGAAGCAGCTGGGTCCCTGCACCTTCTGCCAGCCCTGCCTCTCTGTTGCATTGAGGGTCTTGGTATGTAGTGGAGGCTGGCCTTTAACTCTCAGTGACCCTTCTACCTCAGCCTCTCAGGGCCTAGGATTACAGGTGTGCTGCCCACATCTGGCTGTTCCCCCATCTGCAATGGGGGAGTGGTGGGGCAGGGGTCTGCAGCTGGGGGTGGCCTGAGCCTGCAACTTCCTGCCATGTGCTGAGTGCCCTCTTTATTCATTGCTTGGTGGATTCATTGTTTATTAAGATAAATTCACATAGCATAAAATTGAAATTATAAAGTATGGAGCTGAGCTAGTGTGTGGAGGTGCACATCTGTAATGCACTCTGGGATCCTAGGTTTGAGCCCAGCCCGGGCTGGCATAGCCTGGTGCAGAGGCCCTGGGTTCACTCCCCAGGCATGTGTACGCGCACATGCATGCGCACACACGAGTTCTGTGGTTTGTAGTGTATTCCTCTGTTGTGCAGCCATCACCGCTCTCTCCCCCCAGAGCATTTCCATCACCTGGAAGAGAGCCCACACCCACAGCCCCAGCCCCAGTGCCACCAGCTTCCGGAGAACCTGCCCCAGCAGGGCCCCTCTGCCTGTGAGCACTGTTATGATCTGTTTTACAAGTAAGGAAACTGAGGCACAGAACATTTAGTATGCCAAGGCCAAGTGCACACTGAGTGCTATGTGGCAGCCATGATACAGCTTGGCGAGCTGGCGTAGCGAGGGGAAGGGGGCACTTGTGGGGGCTGTTGCCAGTCACTGGGTCCTGGCACATGCCTATTTGCCCCTCTCATAGGAAGGAAGAGGTACACAAATCCCTGTCCATGTATGCTTTATTTTTTAATTTTATTTTATTTTTGTCTTTTTTGAAACAGGGTCTTGCTATGCAGTTCAGGCTGGCTTTGAGCTCACTTTTGTAGCCCAGGCTGGTCTTGAACTTGCACTGATCCTCCTGCCTCAGCCTCCCGAGTGCTGGGGTTACAGGCGTGCACCACCACACCAGGCTCCATGTGTGCTTTAAAAACTCACTTATTTGTCTTAGTGGCCACCCAGTTTGCCAAAGCTTGCACACTTTGGCTGTGGCAGGGCCCAGACTGTGGCTACTGCAGGCTCGTGTCCTTCTGCTGCCTCCTGCCAACATGTAGTCACCTGTCTGTTCTATGTGTTCCTTTTCCTTTTTGCAAAACCTGTAGCATATGGAATGGACAGCCGGCCTCCCATGGCGATTTTCGAGTTGCTGGATTACATAGTCAACGAGGTGAGGATGGCTAGCCCCTCGCTAGGAGTTTCCCAGAGCAGGGGACCCCCCTGGAAACCAGTGGGTGGGTGCTCATGCTGTGGGATGAGTGGCTGCTTTAGAAGCTGTCGGCCCCTCCTGGGGTATGCAGGCAGCTTTGAGTCCTTCCTCCTCTTCTAAAGGGGTGGAGGGGCTGGCCTGGGTGGGGACAGTTCTGACATGCTTAGGAGGCAGCTGGGGTCCCACTCAGGTACAGGGTAGCACCCCAATCCTGCCTTCCTCAGGACTTTACCATTCTGTGAAATGAGACCCTGGTGGGCTCAGAAAGGTTTCCGTAGTTCACTGCAGACTCCCTAGGGAAGAGCCTGGTCTACCCTGGAGTGCCAGTGAGTTTTGCTGACCCCCGAATGTGCAGCGCTGTGCTGAGCCCCATGGAGGCTCGTGAGCAGCCAAGTCTGCACCTTGCTTGGCGGGAGTTAGGATGGCACTCAGGCCTTGGGCAGAGCCCTGCAGAGGTGGGAGGTGCTGGGGAAGGACAGCGGCTCCAGGAAGTACTCCGCCATGCTCCCTGCGGCTGCACCTCAGGCTCCCATTCAGTCCCCTGAGCAGAGCTGGCGGGCCGACCATAGCTTTCCTCTTTGTGCACACAAGGCCCTCCTTGCCAACTTTGGGCCTTGGGCTGCCCTTCCAGGACACAGGCCTCCTGGCCAGGAGTGGCTGCTGGCCTCTGGAGTCCACCCCTTCTCCCTCAGTAGCAGGGACAGTCTGCAGGGCCCTTGGTCCTAAGTGCTGACTGTCTTTGTTACTCTTCTCGTGGCTGGGACAAATACCTGACACTCAAAATGAAGGAAAGAAAGGTTTATTTAGGTTACAGTTACTGGAGGTTTCAGTCCATATTCAGCTGGCTCCAAGGCAGAGAGGCACATGGCAGAAAACAACCTTTCATGGTTGCAGCTAAGAGCAAGAGCAAAGGGAAGGGTAGCAGCAGCTCAAGCAGCTAACTTCTCTTCCTAACTTACACTGAAATGCAAATCACCTGCCCCAGGGGAGGTGCAGCATCCATTTCCACGATAATTACAAATTCCAAAAGCCACCCCAGGACTGCATGAGGCTTTGGGGGGGCCCCTAGACACACACCATAACACTGGCTTGCAGTCAACCTAGGATCACAATGATGTTAGTAATGTCTTCTTTGCCCAAGATGGGAGTTTCTTTGTGTTGCTGTTGCTCAGGCAGATCTGGAACTTCTCTTGCCTCAGCCACCCCGAGAGCTAAGGTTATAGGTACACACTGCTGTATCTAGCAGATGTTTCATTTTTATTATCCAGTTGCTTGTTGATTTAAGGATACACACAAGAGCAGCAATGTCCTAGGCCCTGCTGGGGGTCAGCTGCTCCCAGCAAAGCCACACACAGCTCCCAGTACAGGTTACACAGTCGACTCACCCCTCCTGGGCTGTGTGGCACGGCAGCATCAGCCTTGCAGGGTGGGCCAGAAGGCTGTCCTGGCTGGAGGCCTGAAAACAGCCTCATTTGTGCAGTGCGCAAGTCATGTCCTTCCAGGCCCACCTTCTGCCTCTTCAGGCTCAGCAAAGGGCCTCAGAGTTCATTTTCTGCAGGGCATTTGGGCCTGAGCTGCCTATTGTTTTGTACGTCCTATAGCTGCTCCTGGTAGAAACTGCTGTTGAAAGCTGCATGCCAGCTACACTCTTAGAGCTGTGGTCAGAGGTCAGTGGGCACAAGCGCCTCACTTCATAAGAATAAACAGAACTGAGGCCTATAAAGTAAGTGGATTTGTTAGCCACCAGACAGCCAAGTGCTAAAAACGTGATGCACTCCCAGTTCTTACTGTGCTTGGAGAGAGCTGGGACTCCGTGAGGAATAGCAGTGCCCAGAGGCAGGGTGGGCCGGGCCAGGCAGGAGATGCCAGCGTGGGAGAGGCAGACGTTTCTTACACCTCTACCTGTGTTTGCAGCCACCTCCAAAACTGCCTAACGGAGTCTTCAGTCTGGAATTTCAGGATTTTGTAAATAAATGGTAAGTTTGCTCCCTTGCCTTGCAGGCAGCAGGAGGGCTTTTGGTGCTCCAGTATAGCACACACTTGGCATATATGAGGTCCAGGGGTTCAATCCCCAGCACCACAAACAAAATAGGAAACATGCGAGGCCATCCTGGGTTGATCATCCTTCCTGCCCCATTCCTGGGACCACCAGTTTTGCTTCTGTTGGGCACAGTGGTGCCCTCTCCTCTCCAGCTGTAGTGGTAACTTTCTTGCCAGTGCCAGGACCTATGCCATGGATTAGGGCTGCTGCTGCTGTAGCATTCTAGGGTGGGGGCAGGTCTCCCTGTGTTTCCAGGCTGGGCTCCCAGTTCTCCAGCCTAGGGCTCTTGGGTGTGGGCCAGCTCCCAGCACCTCGCTGGACATGCCGCCATTGTGCATGGGCAGGAAGCGGAGGGCTTAGCACCCCTCTTTGGCAGGGATGGCCCAGGTGCAGACAGCAGGTGAAATGGAGCTGGCACAGCCCAAAGCACTCATTACCGTCCTCCTTCCTTTCAGCTTAATAAAAAACCCAGCGGAGAGAGCAGACTTGAAGCAACTCATGGTAAGACCCGTACTTCAGCTTCTTAGCACAGCAGCCTGTGCACTGGGCAGCACTGGGCCTCCCCCTCCATCATCTGCCCAGGACTCCAGGGCATCCTCAGCATAGTTCCCTGTCTCCCATCAGTTCACAGCAGCTGGGGGACCTGCTCTGTGCTGCTGGGGGTGCTGGAGGAGGCTTGTGGCCCCACTGTAGCACTGCTGGGCTCTCTTGCTGCCTCCGTGTTCTTCTGTCTGTCCAGTGTGGACGGCAGGGTCACGGGTCCTGTGCTGGCCCTGCTGCTACCCAGTTCTGAGACCTGGTTTTCCCCTCGGTGGCTCCTGTTACACGGTTACTTCTCATGTGCTTGCGCGCAGGTTCACACTTTCATCAAGCGCTCTGATGCCGAGGAGGTGGACTTCGCGGGTTGGCTCTGCTCCACCATCGGCCTCAACCAGCCCAGCACCCCGACCCATGCAGCTGGTGTCTGACTTGTGGCCCAGCCATCCTCAGCCGCCACCAGCGGCGCTCTGGCCTCTCCCTCGCTTCTCCTCAGATGTGCATTTCACCTGTGACCTAGGAGGCAGACGCAGCATGTGCCAAGCCGTACTCATGTTCCTTTTAATAGTCTTTGTGGTCACCGCTGTCACCCTAAGTGGGTTGGCTTTGTGCTTGGAGCTGCTTGTGTGTGGGTGATCAAACACATGCCATGCTGAACAGTGACAATCGGTGACTGGCTGTTCCTGCTCCATGTGGCCGGCCCCCTGCTACTGGTGTCTCCAGGTTTGGGGATACCAGGTGGCACTGCCCCCTGCGAGGCACCTCCTCTTAGCAGAGAACAAGGGCCTCAGTCTGTCCTTGGCAGCGAGCGCATGGGA
>PVJA010033874.1:0-14721 GCA_004027025.1 Myocastor coypus | reverse complement strand
ATGAAGATGTCTGGCTGATCAAGATGACAGTGAGGTACCAGAACAAAGCGAAGAAGCATATAAGAAATACATGAAATTGATTGAAGAGTCAAATGACTTCCACAGAGCCATCTGCTATTAGCAGCACACAAAAGACTTAAGATAAGTTTTAGCAGTGCTATGATGATAGAAGAGAAACTGCTTTCACCACTGCTCCTGGACAAAAATACCCCTTAACTCCTTAATAGTTGCAGATAAAAATGATGTGTATCTTTTTATATATACCTTAGGATCTTTAGGCTGTAGGTTCTGATCTTTAGAATTTATGAAATTATGCATGGTAAAGTCTAGGTATAAGAAATAGTAACTCAAGGATAACACTGTTATAAGCCTTATATAGTACTATAACTTGCTTATATTTTTCTGGATTTGGGTTGAAATACTGAAAAGCATGAGTGTCAGCTGTATAACAAATATGAGATGAAGACTGACAATTTATAATGGGCTGTATCATTGGGGGCTATGTTTATACAGGGAAGCGACAGCTTTGTAGCAGTCGGAAACAAATAAATAAACATGTAGAGTTCAGCTGTGACTCTCACCAGGAAAAAAAAAAAAAAGATGTAATATGAAACAGAAAAGAAAATTGATAAACTCTGTTCCAACTAGCTGATCAGAAGCAGCATCAGGGCCAGGGAAATAGCTCAGTGGCTTAAGCTCCTGCCTGGCAAGTGCAAGGTCCTGAGTTTGATTTCCAGTACGAAAAAAAAAGGAAAAAAAAAAAAAAACAGGGACATGAAGCTGATAATATGTGTCCTGATTATGATCTGATGAAAATGGTCCTTTATCTCTGTTTTTTTTTTTTTTTTTTTTTTTTTCTGGAAATCCCACAGTCATATTATAATTCCAATTTTTTAAACAGATAAATCTAAATATAGGAATAGTATTCATAATATTAAATGATGTTTCCTCGAGGCTTTGATAACAACAAAAATAAGGAAAGTAAGAAACTGACACATCAAGAGGAGGTGAGGGGAGAAGTAGACAGATGTGAGGAATCTGGCTAGGCTTTTGTATAGAAAGTAAAATAAACATTAGGACAAAACCAGTGGAATTCAGATGAATGGACTTCAGTTAATAATAAGGTATTAATATTGGTTCATTTATTATAAAAATGTATCATAGTAATGTTGAAAGGTGTTACCAATAAGGAAAATAGAGTATAGAGTCCATGGAAATTGCTAGCAAATGATAGGATGTTGACTTCTGACCAAGCTAGGGTAAGAGACCCAATTGATTTATTCTAATACACGAAAGAACCAAGGAAGCAGACAAAATGAGATGAGAGTTGGTGAGACACTGAACTGACAGTGAGAGGCAGTGACCACTGAGACACAGGGACAGAGGTAGTCAGTTTTATCATTACCCAAGTTTGCTGCCTTCAGCGAGATTCCAAGCCACAGGACCAAAAAGGATGCCCTGGTGGACCTGAGAACTGAGAACACAGATGTGAGAGTCCAGAGAGCCAAAAACAGCCACTACTTCCTGGAAAGCATGTCATAGGTGGCTGGGTTACACAGAGAGAGACCTCAGGACACAGTGCAAATGATTCCTGCCCAAGTATTGAGCACAGAACTGAGCAGCGGGTACTTGTGAGGAAAATACACAGAGAGACACCTGAAGAGGTCAGAGGTATTGGTCCTGGTGCTGACAAAAGGGTGGCAGCAGTGCTTTCCAATCAGCCAGCTCCAAGCAACCTCAAGATTCATGGAACACTGTGTAGAATATGTGGAACAGTCTTGCCTCAGCATGAAAAAGAAAAATAAATAGCCTTACATAGAGAAGCTTCCTCACAAATATTAAAAGCAAGACTTGAAGGGATCAAAGTGTTTCCAACTAATTTAGTTCTTTCCCTAAGTTTCAGGACTATGTAAATATTAATTGCTCAACAATAGAATTCACAATATCTTATGGCCAGTAAAAAATTACCAGGCACAAAAAGAAACAGTGAAGAAACAATCTATAATAAGGAATATAAGTCACTCAGTAAATGAAAATTAACCCAGATATTACAATTAACTGAAAAAGACATGAAAAAAATTAATTACATCAGTAGTCTGTATGTTCATAAAGTAAATAAAAATATGGAAGATGAAAAACAACTAAATATAACTTGTGAAGATGAAAATTTCAAAAGCTAGAAAATACATGGTCTTAGATTATATGGTGGGCTACAGATTAGACATTGCAGAAGAAAGGACCTGTAATGGCCAGCTGTGGTGGTACAGGCCTGTTATCCCAGAACTCTGGAGGCTGAGTGAGGCAGGATGAGTGCCATAAGTGTGAGGCTGGCCTGGGGTGCCCAGTGAGTTCAAGGCCACCCTGAACTACATAGCAACACACCGTCCAATAAAAAGTACCTGTATTAGTGAATTTGAAGACAGAGAAACTCTAAACTGAATCCTAGTGAGAAAGATTTTAAAACATAAACAGAGGGGCTGGGGAGATAGCTCAGTAAAATAAACACTTGCCTGGTAAATGCAAGGACCTGAGTTCAATTCCTGGTTCCACCCCCCCCCACAAAAAAATAAATAAATAAATAATAAATAACACATAAACAGAGAGTCAGTGAGCTACAGAGATATCCAGGCATCCATTACACACTAGCTGGAGTCTGAAAAGGAGAGATAGGGTTAGAAAGAATACCAGAATAGAACAAACCCCTAACCACACAGGAAGTACCTCAAAGAATCAACGACTTGCATCTCTGTTATTAAAAGCTTTTACACATCAGAAGAAATCACCAACAGGTTGAAAAGACAACCAACAAAGTGTTGAAAAAATTGCCCCTGAGACAAAGACTTGTATCTAGAGCATATAAAGAATTGAAAAATCAGGATGCCTGAACTCAAAGACTCAATTCAAAAATGGGAATCTGAGAACAACATATACTTCTCAAATGAAGAAATGCAAATGAAAAATATATGAAAACATGTTCAACATCATTGATCATTCAAGAAATGCAAATTAAAACAATGCTGAGATTCCATCTCACCCCAGAAAGAATGGCTGTCATCAAGAAATCAGTAAGAAATGCTGGAGGGGCTCTGAGTAGAAAGGAACCCTTCTGCACTATCGGTGGCAATGCAAACTGTTACAATCACCGTGAAAATCAATGTCAAGATTCCTTAAAAAGCTAGGATTAGAGGTCCCACTTGACCTACCTATTCCCCTTAGGAGTATCTTCCCAGAAGAATTAAAAACATCATACTACACACATATACGTACACCCATGATTATAGCAGCAAAATTTGTGATAGCTAAATCTTAGAAACAATCCAAATGTCCGTCAACTGAGAAATGGATAAAAAGATGTGTTATTTTTACACAATGGAGTACTGCTCAGCCATAAACAAGGATAAACTTGAGATTTTTATAGGTAAATGGATGTAATTTGACACCATATTCATAAATAAAATGAATTGGACTCACATGTGTGAACATCGTATTGTCTCCCTGGAGTCAGAAACTGAAAGATTAAGGTCTAAGATGCACAGTAGATATTATAAAATGAGAACAAATTGTTCACAAGAAAACAAGGAACTAGGATGAAGGAAGTGGGAAAGAAAGGGAGAAAAGGGAAAAAGTACAAGTCAGGAATACTATTAGTGTCTCTTAGTTCATTGAAAAGGAAGACTTGTGCTAATATTAATTGGAGAGCTTTTTAGGCTAAAATCTTGTATGCTGAGTAACTAAAGATAATATGCAGTGTATTAATTATTGTTATGCTGCTATTACAAAAGTTTCTTTACTTTTCTCTATAATAAATAAATTAAAAAGATTACCAGAAGAAATAGGAACCAGAGTTTTATGACTTAATGAAAACTTGAGGTCCACATATTCAAGAAGCATGTCAAAACCCAAGCACAAAAAAAATATGAAGAAAACCAAACCAATCCAATTGATTAACACCAGGATAAGGAGACTCTTAAAAGTAGTCAGTGGAAACAGGGAAGCCTGCACATTTACAAGAACCAAGACAAGGGTAACAGCAGGCAACAAGTGGAAGTGGTAAAGAAGGATGAAATGGCATCCAGAAGAGTGCAAACAAAAATCACAATCACATCAGAAAAAGCAATGAAAAGCATCAGGTTTAGAAAGTGGAATTGTCACTATTTGGTTATAGAAGATGTCATGATCCTTAATTAGTCAAGGTTTGCTAGAGATTTTTCTCTTGAATCAAGATCTTTTTTCTCTTTTCTCTTTAATAAGAGATCTCTTCTCTCAAATAGGACAAATGTAGTTAAGTGTAAGAGTAGATTTGTCACGGGAACTGGTTTGTGTGATCACCGAGGACAGGAAGCCCATGATCTGCCTCCTGCAAGCTGGAAAACCAAGAAAACCAGTGGTATATGACATTCTTTGAGTTCAACGCCTTGATTTCCAGGGCTGTTTGTACTGGGGCCTAGAATCCAAAGGCCAAACAATGAAGAACTCTGATCTCAAGGACAAAAGCAGATGGATGTTGAACGTTAAGAAGAGAGACCATTTTCCTTTCTTCCACCCTTCTGTTCTGTTTGACCCTCATAGATTTATATAGTGCCTGCTCACAATGGTGAATAATCTATTAATTCAGATGCCAGTCTCTTATAGAATCACCTTCCTAGAAATACTCATAAATAATTCTTTGCCAGATATTTAAACATCCCTTAGCCTAGTTGAGTTGACATATAAACTTAACCATCACATTTATAGAAAATTCTTTTGGGTCTACAAAACAAAATAAAAAATTGGTAGAATAATGGACAAGGCTTCTAGGCATCATGTCACAAAACTACAGTCCCATAACTGTAATTGTGAGCCAAAATAAATCTCTTCTTGAAGTTGTAGGTGACAGTAATTGTGTCTCAAGGCTGAAAAAGTTGCTCAGACATTTTGGTACTAGATTTGTAGTCATTGCTGTGAACATACCTTAGCATGGGATTTAGAGCCTTTGGAAGAGATTCAAGGGAGAGTTGGGAAAGGTTTCAAGATACATCAGTGGAAGCCAAAAATGCTAAAAGTCACAAATGTTATCAGAAGCCTGCCTGTTCAGAGGTGGCACTTGTGGAAGAGGATTGGGTCATGCAGATACTATATTCTTCAGTGGATCAATCCACTAATGAATCTATAGCTGAATGCTTTGTTAGCAGATAGGCTTCATCAGAAGAGGACAGTCCCCGGGGATGTGACTGGGAAAGCTATGTCTTCCTCCTCACCTCCCTGCTCTCTCTGTTTCCTGGGTGCATCACAAGACCTGCTTCCCCCACCCCCACCCCCAGGCCCTTCTTCCACGCTATTTCTGCACTGGACCTGGCAAACCTGGGACTGTAACTGTCAGCCAAAATAGACGTCTTTAAGTTAGGGACAACAGGTATTCTGTCCCAGAGAGGACAAAGTTACTAAGACAGAGAAATAGGAGTGGAAGCAAGGAGGAATGGGAGAAGCAGATGGCAAGTAACAATTTGAAAGGACACAGGGAGAGTGTTCATGAGACTGATGATATCCATACGATCTTATCTGTGATTTATCCACAATTTTATCTTTTTCAGGTGAGCAAAATAAAGCAACACTCCTTGAGCTTGGAGCTGTGGAACCCTTAACCAAACTGCTCACTCATGAAGATAGAATTATAAGAAGAAATGCCACTATGATATTTGGGATCCTAACTTCAAACAGTAAGTACCAACTTTTAAAGGCAAATACATTAGCTTTTCCTTCAGTTGTAAGGGACTTGTTCTAATTTTATTAAAACTGACTTCAAAAAATAAAATAAAACTGACTTTAATGTTAAGAACCTAAAATTTAAATGAGAACAATGCAGCAAACACACGATACCCATTTTACAAGACTTTTTTAATGGCCTCGAGAACTGAAACACATCACACTGAGCTGTCTCCATAAGCCCCCTCTTAAACTTCTTAATTTTACATAAGGGACTTGCTAATATGCCAGGTTTCCACGGTTGGCTTAGAACTTAGGAACTTGTCCCTCAGGCTTAGAATGCAAGAATGTACCTGGAATATTTCAAGTATCAAAATATGTACAAATATGTACACACAAAAACTCATCTCAGAGTTGATAAGGTAGTATGTTGCAGTGTTAAAACTCAGAACAATCATCATCTCTTAAAATAAAAATATTTTTCCTGATAGTGTAATGAAATTTGCCTGCCACAGATGTGTAAGTTATACTTCAGATACATTTCACTATGAATGAAACCCAGAGTAAAGCTTTGATAAGTTAGTATTTCTGAAACTTCAGACTTTAAAAAATGCATTTAGATGTGTATATTTATTCTTGAATCATACCTATTCATTGTTTGGAATATTTTCTTTTCTTTTTTTTTTTTTTTCTTTTTTTTGTGTGGCAGGACTGGGGTTCGAGCTCACGACCTTGCACTTGCCACGCAGGCACTTGTACCACAGAGCTATCTCCCTGGCCCCCTTTATAAATGTATTTGATAAGGTTGTATAATAATATTAGCTAAAATACGCTGTTATGTCTTTAGGGTATCAGTTTGGCTATGACTATGTAAATAAAAGTAGGCATTACTTTTACGAACAGGATGTATTTTCCAAGTATAAGTCATTTCCCCATGTTATAAGAGGTGTTTTGAGTCAGTTAATGAAAGCCCTGTAACTTATAAAAAGTTTAAATGATACACTTAATGGCAACAGAACTGCACTGTGAAATAGGCTGTTAGTAATAACTGCATCTCTCAGGCAGGATTGTGGCTAAAGTCACGCTTTCCTGCTGGTGTACCATAGTCTCGGCAAAAACAAGCACAGGTGTTTTCCCCTACTTTCTGTTCCCCATCTCCCATTTTCTCTGGATGCTGTGTGATGACCATGGGTCTCTTATTCCATGATGACCAGGGACTGTGGCATTAGTGTCTTCAGGGACACTGATGAGTGGAGGAGGGGAACAGGTGTTCCGTGTGGAACTTTGCATGCTCAGCTATGGAGACTTCCCTGTGGAGTTGGGCTCCTGAGTAGCAGGCAACGATGTCAGAAGCCTAGTGGTGGCTGTGCTATGAGGTAAGGACTCTGGGATAAGGACATTCGCAGCGGCATGGTTTTCTGACCAATGTAAATTGTGATAACGAGCCAACCTGCAGTTCTGTAGCACTTACATTGTGCCAGGCACTGTTGTAAGTGCTGTTTATTCATTTGATCTTAAGAAACAGCTGTGAGAGGTAGGTGCCATCATTATTCCTGCTAAAAGAAAAAACTGAAGCACAGAGGGAAGGAGCTCATCACTGATGTTGTGAAGCCCTCATAAATGTATCTCAAGATTTGCTTCTATAATAGTTCTGTGTTAGTACTATATCAATTCTATAACCAAAAACCAAAAGGGGGGTTTACATGTCACAGAATCTGAGAAACAAAGATATGTGTAATGCCTATTACCTAATACTTTGTTTTAAATATAAAAGAGCCCCCTCTGAGGATTAAGTTACTTGCCTAAAGTCATATAGATGCTTAACGGTAGATCAGAAGTTAAAGCTAAAATTAAAGCATTATTCTCTGGTTCATAGTTGAATAGATTTTCTCATCATGTCTTGTATGACCCAAAGTCAGATTCTACTAAATAATTTTGTTGAATACATCTCATCTGAAAATCAGAGTCCTACTTACTTGTTAAACTTATGTTTTCTAAGTTAAACTTAGTTCTCCACACTATCCTACTTTCGTTCTTGGTTTCTAGTATGAATCTTGTTTATGCATTATCTCTCAAGATATAACACTTTTGTAATCTGAGGAGCTCTCTAAATCATTTTTAAGAGGGGCTGGCAAGGTAGCTGAGTGGACTGAAGCACCTGTTTAGGCAAGCTTAGGCAAGTGTAGGGACTCTGGTTGGATCCCTGGTAGCACATGCTATGCCAGCCCTGTCTCCAGGGCAGACTGAGCCTGCCACAGAGTCTGGGCGTAGTGGCACATGCCTGTAATCCCAGTATTGGAGAGGCTGAGGAAGATACCACGAGTCCAAGCTGTATAGGGAGACTCTGTAACAACGAAATGCATTTTTGAAAAATCCTTTATATTGGAGCCAGAGAGATAGCTCCATGGCATAAGTGCCTGCCTGGCAAGTGCAAGGTCATGAGTTCGAACCCTGGTCCCACCAAATAAATAAATAAATGATCCTTTATAAAAATTTTTCTGAGCAGAGTATGTACATTGAGTTTCATGAGTTTCCAAAGAGGTCTGTGGCCCATAATTAGTAAGAGTCACTGTTGCATTTGGGTGCTGAGGGAAGTGGCTCATGGATCTGTGGCACCTGCTCTAAGCTGACAGTCTGTTGGCCCTGACTGGTGTCAAGAGGTCCCACTTCTCTAGCATGGATCTTGGTGGATGGGGGAGCCCCGCTGCCCTTGTTTCTCCAGTGAGTATTTGGATCTCAGGAAGACTAAAAAACCTCTGAAAGTTTTCTTTCCATTCCATGAATTAACTGAATTATTAAGCCATTGTTTGAATTAATTTGACTGCTTTCAATTTGAAGTGTCTAATGCTGTGGTTAGAACACATGGCATCCCTAAGTGCTTGTAAAGTTCCTTTTTTCTTAACAGAGCCAACACATTAACAGCCACGCTTCACTTTTCATGTGTCCAGGAAAACCGGGAATAAAAACTGCGCATGTAGTCACTTGGCCTGAAATAAAAGTCTTGTTTCCAGACCAACATGAGAGCAAATGCACCTCTGCAGCCAACACCTTTGGCACTGGGGACTCTGACCATAGCCTTCAGAAATCCATGTCTTCATAGGCCTTCCACGCCTTTGCTGTAACCACTGTGTCCACAGAGGATCACTCTAATGAGCTCAGGGAATGCCAAGTGCTAAACATATTCCAATGAAAGCCATTTTCCCCTTTTGCGAATGCAAACACTTTTTCTTTGCTTTCTTGTGGTTGAACTATGTCCCTATGTGAAGCTGTGGTCAAGACAGGAAATTAAATTTGTTATTAAACTTTTGTGCTTTGCCAAAATGGAGATATTGTCTTTTTTTCACCTTCCAGTTTGTATTTAGTTCAACAAAGCCACAAAACAGACACTGAATGAAGCTCACTAGGAGACAGTTCACCAGAATCTATGGAGAAATGGCCTTGGAAAGCCAGATGTTGCTTCACCCAAGGCAACTGGGCGAGCCTGCTATCTTAGAAAGCTGTTGATAGAAGAGTGAGCAAGTTCAAGAGTAAACGGCTGGTGTTGTGCAAACGGAGCAACTACATAAGAATGCAGCTGAAAGAGATGACAGACAGGTGGTCCGGGAGGCAGCGTTGCTGGCAGTTCAGAAACAACCCAGAACTGTAGGTGGCATGCCATTTAGCCAGAACATGCTCCTGTGGCCCAACCACAAGTCAGTTTCCATTCAGTTGCCATAACTTAGAGTGTTTTCTGTGGAAAAAGAGAGGGACAGAAATTGTTTTTAGAGTGATGGAAATAGACAAATGCCCATTATTTTTGCTGATTTATCCTCAAGACAAGAAAAACTCTCAGAAAAGCCTGTTGTCATAAAACAGAATAACAAATTGATTGACTGTGTCGCTGCATCACAAGAGCCGCCAGTGAGCTAGCATCATCCAATGAGCCATAAGGAAATGGTTTTGAGGATAGACCTACTAGAACTGTTGATGGGTGTTGCTTGCCCTTTGGGCTACTATCAGATCTAGAAGAGAATTTCATGGCATAAAAGTTCTCTGGTGAAACTTTTAGCTTGCTTGGCCAGACTGAAGTGTGGTGTCATCTGAGGGTACAAGATTCATTCAGCAATGTAGTAACTCCCAGTGGGAATCTGTCATCCTGACAAACAGAAGAATGTACAGTGCAGGGACCTTCCTAACCTCACTTTTGTGTTGAAGCAGTAGATTCTGGTGTATGTGGAAGTCTTTTATATACCATGTGGGGAATGCACCTGGAAATATAATAACCTGGATATTTTTTTCAAGCATATAGTAATAGAAGACTTTGATATAGCATCCACAAAAATTTTTATAGCAGTACAAACTGAACTCAGGAGAGAATAACAGTGTTTGCTTTTAGAGAGTATACTCTGTTCAGTTCACCAAAACCTTGAGAAGTTCTGAGTACTATTCTAAGGCTACTGTTTCTCAATTCATGGGGTAATGTGTTTTTTTCAAAAATGAATGTTGACCTTAAAGTGACCTCCTTTACCCTGAACATTGTGCTTCCTAGAGGTCAATTACTATTTTGCATTTCAAGTTTATTTATGTTTGACTGTGATTTTGCTGAACCTGATAGTCACTTTGAACAGAAAAAGTTTTGGCAGGTGAAAGAAAAGCCATAGCTCTGGATTCCCTTGGAAAAGGGGTCCAGTAAAAGCCATGTCTTAACCAGCAATTAATGAGGAAGAAGTCATCCGGAAAACATGTGTTTCAGCTGCTGCAAAGTGAACTTTTCCAAAATTCTGGCAGAGCTAATTTTGGCTTTTTCAAGTAACTGATCAAGAGGAGAAGTTGCAAACCTAACAGAACAAAGATGCTTCATTTCTCAGAAGTGAGGAAAGGATAGCAAGGAAGAAGTGGAGGGATACCAGTCTACCCTTAATTAGGGGAATAAAAATCATATGAAAGTAAACTTCAGAGCAACTGGTACACTTATCTTTGGCATTCTTGGTATTGGCAAGAATTCAAAGGAATGGAAGCAGTCAAGCTCTGTTCACTGAAGTAGGCCACAATACTTAATTTGTATTCTGTACAAGTTTTATTGACATGAAAGTTTATAAATACCTTCTCAATAAAAAAGAACTATTATGTAATAAACAGGGCTAGGCTGCTATAACTCACTTATAGTGATGGGTGTTCTATCACATTTTGTACTCTTTAGCATTTAGAAGGCAGCCCAGCAGTGCCTGCTGGGCGTGGCTTAGAGTCTGCTCAAGTCACACTGACCTCAGCAGGAAGCCTGGCCCCATTACTTATTTGTTGTGTGATTTGGTAATTCAATTTCTGTACTCATGAAATTGGACAATGATAGTACTCATCTCTTTAAGGGATAACTGTTGAACAGACACTGGCATCATTATTGTTAATAGATAATAATGTTCTCTTATTTTTGTAGATGATGTTAGAAAATTGCTAAGGGCCTTAGATGTCATGAATTCTGTGATTTCCCTGCTCGCTCCAGAAGGTAACTTTGCATCCTATCTCTACTGCAGAAGGAACTGGTTTCTTTTTAACATTTTATGAAACTACATATTGAAAATAGCTCTGAGCTATCAATTTTGAGTTGTCATTAAAATTTCACAAATCTTGGCACAATTTCATGGTTTTAAGAAGGTGAATAGTAAGCAAGATTTGAAGAGCTATGGCTTTTAAAAACATATTTTGAAGTAGAGATTGAATAAACATTTAACAGACTTGTCTTATTTGTTTTATGATCACAGGAGAAGTAGTCCTGCATGAGTTTGCTAGTCTTTGCCTAGCAAACATGTCCATAGAGTATACCGGTAAAGCACAAATATCTGATCATGGTGGATTGGAGCCACTCATCAGACTACTGAGTAGTCCCGATCCTGATGTGAAGAAGAATTCTATTCAATGCATTTACAACTTGGCCCAGGTAAAATGAACTTCCAAAAGCTCCTTTAATGGCTAGGGTTAAGCTCAGTGGTACAACACTTACCTGGCATACATAAAACCCTGGATTTGATCGTGATTATAAATTCATTTTCCTATTAAACAAAGGAAGATATTGGAAAGCTCACCCAGTTTTGTATTAATAGTTCTTAGTACATATAGTATTTATCACTCAGAAAAAATAGTGAGTTTAGCATCACTTCAGTTTTCAAGAAGCTGTTGAAAAGTGTTAAAAATGTATTTCTACTTAATAATAATAATAATAATAATAATATAATAATAAAATGGCATATGGGTTTAGGTGGGATTAGTCTAGATAAAATGTGCTTCTTCTAAAACGGGAAATCTAAGATTCATGTTGAACCTGGGAAGGGGCCATTTGATTTGACCCTGGTAGTTGTAGCTTAATGGGTGTAACCTAGTACACCCTAACCTAGTACTCCCTAACCAGTCAGTGTAACCTGGACTCATTTAGGGTGAGAATCCAGTGATCTGAGTGTACTGAATGGTATTCACTGCTCTCAGTAGCAGGATGCTACTGCATGGGGACTGATTTCTTTGGAGCAGAAAGAAACTGCCACCTTCCAGTCTCCCAGTGCCTTGTCCTTTGAACCTCATTCTTCACCCCCTCTCTGCACCCACACCCACACCCACATACCCACAAGCAGACCAGTTTCCTGAGGTCTTTAACAGCCTTCTCTCCTTCTCTTCCAGTTTTATGTTTCTTAGCAGTTGCCACATGTATTTGAAAAGCTTCAGATCAGCTGAACATACAAAAGAAGATTTTAAGTAGCCATCAACAGAGTGAGACAGAAAGGGAAAGATGGAGTCAAGCGGAAGGGAGAGGCAGAGGTTGACAGGCAAAGTACCCTACCTGGGCCCAACAGAATCACAGCCTTAGCACTTGGACAACCTGACTTTAGGGTCCTCGCTCCTAAAAGTAAGGAGGCAGATCAGCTCCTTCCTGGCTGCTCTGCTCACTTGGGTTGGATCTAGCCAAGCAGGCTTTAAAGTTCCTATAAGTGTCTGGGTTTTAATTAAGAGTCTGCCCTATGTATGTTTTAATGGAACAAAAATGAAAAACATAATCTCCACAGTTCCTCATAACAAAGTACTAGTTAGCAGCACTACATTATATATGTACCACAAACTGGATGGTTTAAAATGACAGAAAGTCACAGTAATGAGGACAGAAGTTCAGAATGAAGTGTTGGTATGGTCGTAGTCTGAGACTGGGTGACATCCCTTCTTGCCTCTTCCCAGCTACTGTCAAGGTTGGCGCTCCTGGGCTCACCATGGTAGCGCTCCGTCCCTCCCCTGACCACTGCTCCTCTAAGGAAACCAGTCCTATCAGGACAGGATGAAGGGCCTGCCCCACTCCAGGGTGACCACATCTCACATAGTTACAACTTCAAGGACTCTGTTTCCAAATAAGGTCACATTTTAAGGGACTGGAGACTCAACTCATTCTATGACCAAGAGCAACCTACAACTTTTTATATCTGAAGGAAGCTGAACGGTAGAGGTCAGTCAGAGTGGATAGGGGAAAGGTAACCTTAAGCGAGGCTGTTTGTACCTATAGTGCTGCTTTGTATTTGTCATATTCTGGAGCAAAGAAAACCATGCTTGAGTAGTCCTAGCTAGGGGCTTTTTATGATTCCATCCCTTGTTTTCTGTACTACCATCCAAATCAATAAATGCCACACACAAAATTATTGACTCAGATGCAGAACAATTTGTCTAGACTATAATGACTCCTTAATATCTTAAGGAAAGGTCATATGTCTGGACTATGCCGGCTACAAATTTGCATGCATAGACCCTTGCAATAGCACTGTGTGCAGATAGGTATTTCATACACAATCCATTTGAAGATAAAAATTGATACTATTATTTCATTTTATCAAATATAGCAGCATTTGAAGCAGTATATCAGAATGTGGAAAGAATTGCATTATGCATAGATTTTTATTATAATGATATTTGCAGTAATAGGAATTTGCTGCATAAAAAACCAAGATACTGTGAAAGCCAAAGATCTTGTTTATTTCCTGTTATTGACATTGTCAGCATAGTTAAAAGTGAGTATTTTGATCCTGTCAGTTGAAAGTTTTCTTATCGTTGTGAATTATTTCAAAAGGAAGAATGTTCTTTGCTAGAAACTAGAATTTCTCCATTCTTGACACTGTATTTTGCTGTAGAAATTACGGATATGATCATTTGTGTTTCATGGCAGGATTTTGAGTGTCGAGCGGCCCTTCAAGAATTAAATGGGATTCCTCCTATACTAGACCTCTTGAAATCAGAGTACCCAGTTATTCAGCTGTTGGCTCTCAAAACACTGAGTATTATGACACGTGGTAAGAAGTCCCAAGCAATGCTAAGAGAATGTCAAGGACTGGGCCAACTAATTAAGATCCTAGAAACCAAGGTAATGATCATTCGGTTCTCTCAAGATTGCTCCTGAATGTTAAGGAGCTATAGAATATTTTCAAGTGAAATTTTGTATTTGAGCATGATGCAAAGTATAATGGAATAGTTGGTTAATTTCTACGTAAGATCAATTAGCCTGATTAAGTCAGAATGATTGTATAGGCTTTTGAAACTAATTTTTAAAAGTTTTCTGCCTTAGAAGATTGAAAATGTTCAAGCAGTTTTGTGTACTATTTCCCTGGTTTTCTGAAGCATTTACAATTAGTCTCCTAACACTTATTAACAGTGATTTTCTCTGGAATAGAGCAAGAAATGGAATTTAACTGTTTAAGCACATTTTGCAAAATATTAGAGTAGAATTTCCATAGTTTCTACTAAGTTCCTTAGGAACAAATTTCACAATTTTAAGACAATGAAAAACAATTTAGCAGTTTGTTGAATACCATTTAACTGTCTTGGCATGATTTTTAAAAATGTACTCATTAGTTAAATAAACCAGACCTATATGTGTAAATATCGTATAGTCTCCCTAATATAAGTACTTTAAAGAAGAAAACAAGAACTTAAGGGCATAACACAGCTGAATGTGTTATGGATTAAACAACGAAGTGACTGGAAGCAGACAAAGCAGAAAACATCAATAGCAAAACCATACACTTATGTACACAGGATGAA
>PVJA010033873.1:0-24439 GCA_004027025.1 Myocastor coypus | reverse complement strand
AGTAATGTTGATTTAAAAGGGTTAATGTTTAATTGTTTGATCAATCTTATATACCTATATGTATTAATCTAAACTGATCTGATGATGAAAATATGTAATATAACCATTGTTAAATTTAAACAATAAAAATATTAAATTTAAAAAAAACAAATAGTAAAAAGCATGTGAAATACATCTGACGTAGTTTCAAAATAATTGAGGTTGGGAGGATAAAGAAGTATTACTTCTAGTCTGAGCTGGGGCTGCAGCGATAGCTCAGTAGCATAAGCATTTGCCTGGCAAGTGCAAGGTCCTGAGTTCAATCCCCAGTATGACACACACACACACACACACACACACACCAACAATGAACAATTTACTAGTCCAAGCTGCAAAGTGAAACCCTGTATCAAATAAGTAAATAAATAGATAAATAAATGATTTAATAAATAAAATTAGTTAAAGCCTAAGGGCCTGCAAGATAGCTCAGTGGACTAAGTACCTGCTTAGGCAAGCACAGGGACTGGGGTTTGATACCCAGCACCATATGCCGCGCAAGTCCCATCACCCACAACATGCTGAGCCAGCCACTGAGATCGAGCATAGTGGCAAACACCTGTAATGCCAGCACTGGGGAGGTTGAAAACAGGAGGATCACTGAGAGTCCAAGCTGCTAGCAAGAGCTTATACCAAATACATAAAAATAATAAAATAAAATTAGTTAAATCCTAGTCCATGAGATACATACTCTGGCTTCTCTCACTCACTGACCTCACATCCTGCTACATTTTTCTCTTGCCTGTGCTTCAGGGGAGAGGAACACAGTTGGACAACACAACCACACTTCTGCCTCAGAAGCAGCCCAACTGTTACCCTCGCTGCTTAAAACCTCTTCGTCCAGACATACATATGGGTAGATCCCTTTTTTCTTCAGAGATCTCTTATTTTTGTAGTTGTGTTTCTTATAACAATGGCCTTCCCTCAGCACTATGAAAATCAGAATATTAATTATCTAGTCCCACTAGGAATGTAAGCTTCTAGGAGAAAGAAACTGCTTTGTTTACTCTTCATTCCAGTATCCATAGTAGTTACCCACTAACATATGCTAAATGAACAGACTGATGTTGAATAGAAATAACTAATGAAATTAATGAAAGAACTAGTGAAGAAAAGCAAATATTGTAGATCCAATCTTATCAAAACATATGCAATTTACTGTGTATCTGTTTCTGATTTATGCTTCATCTCTATGACTTCCACCATGAAGAGATCTATAGGATAACCTGGTCTTCTAATAGCCAAAACAGAATCCACCACAGCCTGAAAAGGAAGGGAATGAGAACAGCAAATTAGTTGGTCTGCAAAATCATCGCCAGGCTAACAGGTAAAGGGCTTTAGGTTACAAAACATAAAGCAAAGCCCAAAAATGTCACTTCATTATGGAAGCTAATTTTTAAAACACCAGTGAACACTTTTGAGTCTAATTTCACAATTATCAGGCCCAAAATCTTTATTTTAAGGATAAAAAAAAACTGAGATAAGACCTCAGGAAGTTACTAACATTTTAAAATCAGTTGCAGACCAAGGACTACAATTTAGTCTCTTTTAAAAGCCACCATTGTCCATTATACCGATGCTATCTGGCTTTCCCATGAAAGAATCCTTCAATCGATGAAGAGAGAAGAAATGTAATCTAAGACAAGAGCTCAAATTTGCTGGAATGATACATGTCAATGACTAAGTCTCATATTTTATCATTGAAAGTTCCCATGTAATGCTACAACATGCACATATTTTTTCACTGTTTTTGTTTCCCCCAAAACTGTAAAACTGATACTCAAGAAAGCCATTCCCGTTTACTCTTCCACACAGCTCCAAGTATATGCAATTTAAGAAACAGAGCCCCCACATCTTACTGCTTAGCTCAAAAAAGAGTATGAAAATAACACCACAGAAATTAAGAGCTAAAGTATAACCACCCCAATATATAAATAGAGAAAAAAAAACCCACTGTATCTTAGAAATGTTTACCTAGGTAACATATTATTAATAGCAGAGCTTAGCTGGGAATAAGACTGAGGACAGTGAGTACTGAGATTATGAGAAATTTTTGGCCTTTGAAAGAAAATAGCCGCCCTAGTCAGACAGCATGAAGATCTCAGGCCACCTGAGTATTTCAACAACAGAAAACACAGCAAGCTTTCTTCAGATTCTGCTCAGCAAGAAATTGTCTGATATAAATCTAATTTCCCAAGAAGGGTCTCCTATTGGTAAGGAGAATTGAGCAGAAATAACTCAGATGTTCCAGTCCATTTGGCATTTGTATTTCTCAAGTAAATTAATAACGTTCTGCTTCGTATGTCAATGTCTGATGCATTTGGTTGCTATGAATTCAACATTCCTGATAAAGTGATGCATCCAATTTTCAGAAACTGAAAAATTGAAGAATAAGAATGACATCATCAATGATAACAATCTGATTAAAATCTTCAAAATATCCATCCAATCTTGTCTTATATTACATCTATTCTACCTTTAGAAGCAAAACAAATATGCACTTCTTAAATGCGAATACTATAATGGCAAAACAATAATGCATCATTAGTGTTGGCCCTGCCCCTGGGGCGTCCTGAGATAGCAAGGGAGACTGGGCATGGTGGCGTGTGTGCCTGTAGTAATCCCGGCATTTGGGAGGCTGAAAACAGGAGAATCACTACAAGTCCAATCTGTGTAATGAGACCCTGCAGACCCTGTACTAAATACATTTTTAAAATTTTAAAAATAAAATTAAAATAACACGTGATTAAACTGGTAAGTTACACTATAATAAGGCACACTGCCAAACAACTTCTGCAGGTAACAAAACATGGACTACTGCACCCACAGCCTCCACAGAAGACCGTCATCTACAAGCCACGCCTCTCTGAGTTTTCATGACATTAAATGTTAATATGATGCTCTCAAAGAGCTACAAATACTGTTTTAGCCAATTAGATCTTCACCTACACTTCAGTGTTTGTCTTGCTTTGTTTTTATATTCAAAAGAATCACATACAGTACTGCCTGACTATCCTTATAGGAAAAATACAAATACCACCATGTGTTAAGCTGTACTCCTTCTGGATACAGAAGTTTGATCCATACCTGTATTAGCACATCTGCCAGTTGCGAATGAACTTTTGTTTGCAGAGATGTTCTAGCTACATCTAAGAGGATTTCTCTTTTCATCTCCTTTTTTACTTTAACTTCCTCCAAAACTTCAAGTGCTTTTGTCTTTGCAGCTTCAAATCCTTCAGTTATGATTCTAGGGTGCAGGCCCTATCAGATCAACATAAAATTATAGAATTGTAAACTGTAGCAAAAATCATCCAAAGTAAAAATAATTGTCCCTTCCCATTTTATTTTATTTATTTATTTGTTTGTTTGTTTGTTTGTTTTGCTTTGAGACAGGGTCTCGCTATGCAGTTGAGGCTGGCCTTGAGCTCACTTTTGTAGCCCAGGCTGCTCTCGAAATCACACTGATCCTCCTGCCTCAGTCTCCCGAGTGCTGGGATCATAGGCATGCGCCACCACGCCCGGCTCCATTTTAAAGTCAAGGAATTCCCATGTGAAGCCACAGTGTGCGATTAATATTAACCTTGACACATTTATATAAGTCCATTTTTTTAGCCTGCATATTTCACCATGTGTTCCAATAGTGTTCTATGTTTGTTGTTTCCAGTTCCGGGATTAAACCCAGAGCCTTGCACTGGATTACATACCCTACATGTTCAAAAAGTAATGTTATCTACATGAATGTTACTAAATATGAGCATGTACTTTATTTATTTATTTATTTATTTATTGTCTTTTTGAGACAGGGTCTCGTTATGCAGTTCAGGCTGACCTTGAGCTCACTTTTGTTTTTTTGTTTTTTTTTTTTTTAATTTATTTATTTATTTTTTCTTGTTTCAGAACCTTTATTTGCTTATTCATTCATTTCTATGACCGGCTCAGCCCGCCCCGAGGGCAGGGCTGACACAGCATGTGGTGCCAGGGATCGAACTGAGGTCCCTGAAGCTACCCAAGCTTTCCTAAGCAGGCGCTTTAGACCACTGAGCCATCCCGCCGGCCCCAATTGAGCTCACTTTTGTAGCCCAAGTTGGCCTCAAACTTGTACTGATCCGCCTGCCTCAGCCTCCCAAGTGCTGGGATTACAGGTGTGCGCCACCACACCCAGCTTTTTTTTTTTTCATGTACTTAATTTTTTTTTTTTTTTTTTTTTTTTTTTTTTTTTTTTTTTTTTTTTTTTTTTTTTTTTGGTGGGACCAGGGTTCGAACTCACGACCTTGCACTTGCCCAGCAGGCACTTGTGCCTCGGAGCTATCTCCCCAGCCCCTTTATGTACTTAATTTATAAAAGTTGTTTTTCAGTGCTTTTTGTTTGAAATAATCAAGTCAAATAGAAGAGTTGAAGGTCTGCTACAAAAAAATAATTACAAGTCTTTGTCCTAAAAATTATAACCACATAGTCATGTGGTATCCTGAATGGGCACAAAAAACTCCTTTCACTTGCCAGGCAGGCACTTGTGCCATGGAGCTATCTCCCCAGCCCCTAAAAATACTTCTTTCAATGTAGCAATAAAAGAGAGCATTGATGTAGAGAAAAGTAGTGGACAGACACCATCTCCAAGCAGTGATCAAAGTTAGTATCACAGTGACAGGACAGAGAGCGCCGTGTGCCTGCTGCTAGGAGCCTTCAGAAGAATGCAACACTTTTGTAGTGCCTCTGACAAAGCTTACAACTTGAATCTAATTGTGAGGAAAGATACAAAGCCAATTAAGGGCCTCTACAAAATAGCTGGCTTATACTCCATGGAAGAGCAATATCACCATGCATAAGGCAGTTTAGGGATTGTTTTAGCTTACAGGAGACTAAAGATACATGATAACTCAATGTAATTCACAATCCTAAATTTTCTATTTCTGTAATACTATTGGCTGGGTACACTGATACACATCTGCAATCCAGCTACTAGGAAGGTTGAGGAAAGAGGTTTGCAAAATTAAGGTCAAGCTGGGCAATTTAATAAAATCCTATCTTAAAAAATAATGCTAGGGGGCCGGCCAGATAGCTCAGCAGACTAAAGCGTCTGCTTAGGCAGAACAAAGTGGCCAGAGATGATCCCCACTGTGTCATGCTAGCCTGTCTCTGGACTCACTGAGACGGGGCAACTGAGACTGGGCATGGTGGTGTACGCCTTACTCTCAGCTCTTGGGAGGCTGAAAACAGGTACATCACTATGGGTCCAATCTCTATAGTGAGAACCTGTAGTAAATACATTTTTTAAAAAAATGCTGGTATCTAGCTCAGTGTGATGCTCTGGTTTCAATTCCCAGCATGGAATGAATGAATGAATGAAAATACTATTGGAACAAGTGGTAATATTTGACTAAAACCTACAGATTAAGTAAGAGTATTATAGGTAGCCATGGGGGCAGACGCCTGTAATCCCAGCACTTGGGAGACAGTCAGGAGGACTGCCACAAGTTCAAGGCCAACCTGCTCTATGTAAGTGAGTTCAAATGGCTGAGGATATAGCTCACTGACACAGCACTACCTGGTAAGAGCAAGGTCCTGCATTCAATTCCTGGTACCAAAAAAAGTAAACCATAAGTGAATTCAAGGTCAGTCTGCAGTACACAATGAGATGCTGGCTCAAAAAAAGTGTTAGGGGCTGGAGTGATAGCTCAGTGGTCAAAGAACCTGCCTAGCAAGTGTAAGGACCCAAGTTGGATCCCCAGTACCTTGTGCTGTGCCACCCCAAAACCACGTATGGTAGTGCACACCTGTAATCCCAACCCTGGGGGAGGTTGAGACAGGAGGATCACTATGAGTCTCAACTGCTTAGTGAGACCCTGCATCAATAAAGAATTAAATTTTTAAAAGTGTTATGTGAATATGTCAATGTTAATATTATGTTCCTATTTTTTTAAGTTCCTATTTTATATACTTATACAAATATATGGTTACATATTTCAGTAGTTTTAAAAATATACTGAAATTGTTTATCACTTTTGCAACTCTGATACCATTTAGAAAAAAAATACCAACACTAATATATATTATCTATATATCACAGAAAGACAATAGGTAGAAAATAAAAATCTGACTAAAAATATGTAATTCTTTTTAAAACTCTTACAAACTTTCTACAGATCTAAAATTTTCTATCTTTTTGATACAGGGTCTCTTTTTTTTTTTTTTTTTTTTTTTTTTTTTTGTCTTTTTGAGACAGGGTCTCACTATGCAGTTGAGGCTGGTCCTGAGCTCACTTTTGTAGCCCAGGCTGGTCTAGAACTCGCACCAATCCTCCTGCCTCAGCCTCCCAAGTGCTGGGATTACATGCACACGCCACCACGCCTGGCTTTGAACTCACTTTGTATCCCTGGCTGCAAACTTGCATCCATCTTCCTGCCTCAGCCTCCCCAGTGCTGGGATTACAGGCATGTGCCACTATACCCCGCTCAAACAAATTTTTAAAGATAGTATTATTTATCCTGTAAAATACATAAACTTTGGGAAAGCTAGCACAAGGTCTAATTAATTCCTTTCATTCTTTTATATCATACCTAAAACGATACTGAAAAGTTGTCATTAATTGAATATTTGGCCAGGCATGGTAGCAACACCTGGCATCCCAGCAGGGAGGGGCTAGGGTAGGAGGACTGTGAGTTTGAGACCAGCCTGGGGTACAAAGTGAGCTCAAGGTCAGCCAGAACTGCATAAAGAGACCCTATCTTAAAAAGACAAAGGAAAAAAAAAAAAGAATATTTGTGTTGGGTACTTTTCTAGGATACAGTTTTACATTAATCATTTAATTTAATCCTCTCAATATTACAAAGTGGGTGTTATTATTCCTGTTTCATGCATGAGGAGGCCAAAATGTAAAGCAATGGTGTCATTTGAGTTAGACCAGCAAGTTAAGAAGTAGAGGGAGGATTTACACCCACAGAACCTGGCTTCAGAGCCCACGCTATTACTACTTCCAAAAGTTTCCTTGAGGCATACCTATAATCCCAGCAACTAGGAGGCTGAGGCAAGAGGATCCCTGGGGTGTTCAAGGGCAATCTGGCAGAGCACAAGCCCAGTCTGAACCACAAAGCAAGATCCTGTCTCAAAAACAGAATGCCCCCAGATACTTCAAATGCCAATTTACCACATAAATCTTTACTATGTTGACATGTTTAATCTGTTCTGCACAGCATAAAATGCAAGATTTTTGGATACACAACACCCTCTGACAGTCTCCCACCTGTTTCTCCAGCTTCTTCCCACTACTATCCACATCACTTTAAATCCTCAGGCTGGAGTTCACCAAGTCAAAGAGCGGATGATGAGGATGAGAGATCCAAGAAACAGGGCCAGCATGGTATTTCTTATGATAGAAGCTCATCTACTTCCTTCACTGAGTGCTTCTGACTGCCACAGATGGATTAAGTTCCTGCCCCTCCTCAGGATTTCTATCCTATCCTGTGCAAAGGTACAAGTGCCTGCCTGGCAAGTGCAAAGTTGTGAGTTCCAACCCCAGTCCCGCAAAAAAAAAAAAAAAAAGGATTTATGCTCCATAATTCAGTGAATGGTTTTCTCTTGCCTCTCCCTGTTGAGTATCATCAAAGGAAGCAAGTAGCAATGATTTCCTTTGACAATCTTAACATTTAAGATAAAAACAACCCTTAGGATGAAACAGTATCTAGACCATTCAGAGTTAAGAGACAGAGGGGACCAGAGTACTTTATAACTCACTGAACTTTTAAATTAACCAATCCTGGAGATCTTGCCTAATGTTCTGTTATGGGACATAACAATTCCCTTACTATTTAAATATGTTTTAGTCAAGCTGCAACGGCTTACAGTTAAAAGCATTCTAACCAAGATAAATTGCTGGTATGGAATTAGCAGACAATTCCCAATACAAAATGAAACAAAAAGAAATAATATTTTAGTACTTTGACCAGGTTATATTTTGCTGAAAAGGTCCCTGAATAAGAAGAAAATTTGAAATAATTATAGAAAAGAGATAAGTGATACCAAGAAAAGAATACATATTGAACAAAACACAAAGGTACAAATGTGCTGATGATTTCAAAGTCTGCTGAATGGAGGACTCTGGCTAGAACAGGTGATTTATATATGAAAATAAAACTAATGAGGCAGATAAATTTTCAATGTGCAAAGTACTCAACAAGCTTTCTCTAGTTATTTTTCAAGAAGTATATAATTTTGTTTAAACTTATCAATAGCATTTTGTTTCTTTATCCATTACTCACGAGTAATTTTTACTTTTCAATATACCTTAAATGTTTTACTGTTAAATCCTTTATGTATTTGATACAGGGTCTCACTACACAACTTGGACTTGTAGTGATCTTCCTGTTTTCAGCCTCCCCAGTGCTGGGATTACAGGTATGCCCCACCTTGCTCAGACTCAGTCTGGCTCAGCAAGCCACCCAGGGGTAGGGCCAGCAGGGCATGTGGTACTGGGGATAGAACCCAGGTCCCTACTCTGGCCTAAGCAGGCATTTAGTCTGCTGAGCTATCTTGCTGACCCTATAATTTTATTTATTATTTTTTGGGGCCCCATAATTTTTGTTTGTTTGTTTGTTTTTTGTTTTTTTGAGACAGGGTCTCGCTATGCAGCTCAGGCTAGCCTTGAGCTCACTTTTGTAGCCCAGGCTGGTCTCGAACTCGCACCGATCCTCCTGGCTCAGCCTCCCGAGTGCTGGGATTACAGGCATTAGCCACCACGCCCAGCAAGGGGCCCCATAATTTAAAAAATTATAATATAATGTAAATTGTGTGAAATGGTAATACCTCAGAAATGTAAAGATCAGCTTGTTTTAGTAACTCTCCAATAATTAGAACATTGGAAGTGGTACCATCTCCTGTAATGTCATCCTGGGCAGTTGCTACCTTTGCTATCAAGGAAGCTGTTGGATGTTGAATTTGCTGAAAAAGTAAACAACAGATTTAAAGAGAGAGGAATGAGTTTTGTTTTGTTTCCTTTTTTAAAGGCCACACAAAACAAGATAACCTAAGGGTCAATAGTAAAATTAGAAATGAAACAAGTTTCACTCCACACGTTTACAAGTTTTACATTATCAATACTTAATAAATGTCAAGTCCAGAATTTACACACTGCAAACTAATGAGGTTTGAACATTTCATAAATCTTTGCAATGACATTTCCAACAAAAGATTAAATTTCTCTATCTCAAAGATGAATACATTTATGAAAACTGCTAATTTTTTATTTTTCCATGATTACAAAGAATATAATGGAGTCTTTAAAAGACATTATTTAGCTATTACGGGGACTCTACAAACATTTGAAAACGGCAAAAATCATTTATATCGAGTTTTACTCAGAGACTGCAGTGATCAGTTGACAGCCTTGACTTAAAGATACACAAATAATGCCATGGTTCTTTATTTGTTTTTGGTTTTTTGCAGTACCAGGGATCCAATTTGGGACCTTGCACTTGCCAAGCAGGCACTTATGCCGCGGAGCTCCAGCGGCCCACGTGCCACGTTCTCAAGGCTTCCTAAGGTTCGTCAGAGTCAGCAGCATCCACTTACCATCTCATGCAGCAGCACGTCGCCATCTTTTGTGAGCTTGATGTCACCGGCACCGGAAACAAGCCTGTTCAGAGAGCAGCGATGTGGTTAACTTCATCTGGCAAGGGCCATGCTAGACACTCCACTTTCCTTAAGACAGGAAACTAGGCTTGGACAATAAATACCCATCGCGCCATGGGGACCTAGCATGGCTAAGTATCGCTACTTGCAGCTCACTCAACTTCTCCCCAGATGGACCAACAGTGGTTTCACTCCAAACGTAGCGGTCAAGGAGCTATGAACACTGGTCAAATTTCTTGGCTTTTTCTTTGACAAATGCTATCAATCACTCACTCAGTTTAATTCCCCTTACTGCTCACATTTAATTAAATCACCAAGCCCTGTTAGCTCTACAACCTAAATTTTTCTGAATCTTAATCCCTTCTATTCCCACTGTCATCATCATCCTAAGCATCCCAGATATTTCCAAATTTGACTCCACCCTTAGAGGACACTTTTTTTAAGGCAATGCAACCTGGGTGTGGTAGTGCACATCGGTAATCCCAGCATTCAAGAGGCTAAGACAGGAGCCCAGCCTGGACAGCACAGCAGACAAAAATGCACCATGACTCAGTTCCCTAAGCAAAAATCCTTCAGTGCTAACCTTATGTTGTTAACTGCTTTCAAGATAAAACCCAAACTAATTTAACAATGATATACTTGCCCTTTACCATTCTAGCCTATGACCTCCCCATAAGCAAGCCTTTGGCTCCCTTAACACATTATGCTTCTTTCCCAGCTACCCTCCCCTTGGGATTTATGTCACTGGCTCTTTTGCTGAAGTTAGGAGGCCAGGTGTGGTGACACATGCCTGTAATCCTAGCTTTTGAGAGGCTGAGGTTGCTGCAACTTCAAGGCCAGACCTGGACTTTTGAGACCCTATCTCAAAAAAAAAAAAAAAAAAGAGAGAAACCTAGAAATTAGCTAGATGGCCCTTTTGTCTTTTCTTCCTTCTTTCTTGTTTGTTTGGTTGGTGTTTGACATAGGGTCGCACTATGTAGCCCAGCCTGGTTTCAACTCATAGTGACCCCCTGCATCAACCTCCTGAACACTGGGATTATAGGAATGTGCCCCCAAACCCAGCCCTCATTCTTCTTTCAAGACTCTGATAAACATCATCTTCCTGGAAAGCTTTTCTTTTGCCATCAGGGGGTCTTTTCCCTCAACATAATCAGATGCATCTATGTATATATAATTAGCGTATCTGTCTCCACCAGTTCTGCTCAAGTATAGCTCTTGGTTATGTAATATTAAGTTTTCTCTTTCCTGTCAGAGTGTCTCTCTTTCTAATGTCCTTTAGGTTTCACCAGTCTCTTTCCCTCTTGTACAAATAATAGTCCTAAACAAATGTGGTAAAACAATGAACAAATATGAAGAGCTGTTAGACATAAGGCAAACAACTTCCCCAGGTACTCAAAAGCTAAATTAGTGTGTGTGTGTGTGTGTGTGTGTGTGTGTGTGTGTGTGTGTGTAACCCTACTAAATACATTCCAACTAAGTTTGGATTAGTATAGATGGTCACAATCTTTCAAAAATAGTGTAATTTAAAAAGCACTGGGTTGGTCCATGAACAGGCCAGAATAGGAAAAGAAACAACAGGAAAAAAAAAAAAAAAAAAAGCTGTAGGCCTCATGTTACCAACTAAAGATTAATTTTCACTAACAACTACTTATGGAACTTGTATTTGAATTCACGTCTGCCTGACTCCGAAGCTCATTTTGTTTCCACTACAACATATTACCTCGTAAAAACAAAACTATGCATCTGTGCACATGCCTGTAATCCCAGCACTTGGCAGGCTGAGGCAGGAGGATCAGTGAGAGTTAAGAGACCAGCCTGGGCTACAAAAGTGAGCAAGGCCAGCCCATACTGCATAGCATGGCCCTGTTCAAAAAAAAAAGCTATGTATCTGTAATGTGCTGGTGATGTAGCTCAGTGATGGAACAGGTACCTAACATGTGCAAGGCCCCAGGTTTCCACATCTAGCATGGGGGGGGGGCTGCCCATGAAACTTACACACTAAGGCCACGTAATGTTAAAGTAGAGAAATGGGCAAAGCGGTTTGTACCTGTTGTAAACTGCCTAGTGTGCACCAGGCACTGGGTTTGCTCCACAACCTGGAGTTGGAGGGTGGGGTGGGGTGGGGTGGATGTTAAGTGCCTTAAATAAGAACTGGCTTTTCAACGAAAAAAGGAAGCACGTCAAGGTTCCGCGGTCCTTTTCCCCAGCAGTCAGACACCTGCCCCATCCCCCAAGATAAACGCACTCAGGGCAGCAAGGAGCAAGGGAAACTGGCCCACAGGTGCGTCCCCGGTACTCAACCGCCTCCGCGAAACGGCCGCCTATTTCGGCACCCAAATACACCAGGCACCCTAAACACCGCCTCACATTTTCATGGTGCCCTTAGGACCTAAGTTCGTCCTCAGCACATCCTGCAGCCCTCGGGCGGCGCATATGTTCACGGCCAAGGCCGCCTGGGCTCGGGCCACCTCAGCCTTAGAGTTCACCACCTTGATCGCAGCCATTGCCTAACGGTTGCAAGCGCAACTCGACTTTCTAGCAGTTTTGAAGAGGAAACCCTGGAGCCACGCCCCTCTCCAGAGCTTCAGCCAATCGGCGCCAAGACTGGAAGTGACGCCATCACACCTCGCCCCGAATGAAACCGTAATCACATTAGGTCTGGTCGCAAAAGATGGCGTCTTCCACCTCCGCTCAGACTCCGGCCGGGAAGAGAGTGGTGAATCAGGAAGAATTAAGACGGTTGATGAAGGAGAAGCAGCGTCTGAGTACGAACCGCAAGAAGATAGAATCTCCATTCGCTAAATACAACCGTTTGGGGCAGCTGAGTTGTGCCCTTTGTAACACCCCGGTCAAGAGCGAGCTTCTGTGGCAGACCCACGTCCTGGGAAAGCAGCACCGAGAAAAAG
The DNA here is from genome assembly GCA_004027025.1 of Myocastor coypus. Classification (NCBI taxonomy): domain Eukaryota; kingdom Metazoa; phylum Chordata; class Mammalia; order Rodentia; family Myocastoridae; genus Myocastor; species Myocastor coypus. The sequence goes on along the minus strand of PVJA010033873.1, from coordinate 11,876 downwards.
TGGCAGAGCTGAAAGGCGCAAAAGGTGGCACCCCAGGTCCATCTGCCAGCGCAGCGCTTCAGTCCGCCAAGAGGAAAGCGCCAGACACTGATAACCCGGATGCCAAGAGAGTCAAGGCGCCTCAGGTACAGCCTTCCACCTCGTCCACCACCCTTGATAAAACGGGGGAAATGTCAGCGAAAGCGACCCCCAGTAAGCTTTCGGGACTCGGTTTACTCCCTGATTATGAGGATGAGGAAGAGGAGGAGGAGGAGGGAGAAGGAAAGCTGGGGGATGGTAGCAAGCAGCTGCCAGACTCACTGAGCAAAGAACAATCACTTTCCTCCTCGCGGGACGCAACAGGTAGTGTGCTGCCAAACGATTCCTTTAATACAAATCCTCCCAAGGCCCCCTTAGTTCTTCATTCAGGGTCAATTGAGAAAGCAGAAATACATGAAAAAGTGGTGGAAAGAAGAGAAAACACTGCGGAAGCGTTACCGGAGGGATTTTTTGACGACCCTGAGGTAGATGCAAAGGTACGAAAGGTTGATGCCCCGAAGGATCAGATGGACAAAGAGTGGGACGAATTTCAAAAAGCTATGAGGCAAGTCAGCACTATTTCCGAGGCTATAGTTGCTGAAGAGGATGAGGAGGGGCGGCTGGACCGCCAAATTGGGGAGATTGATGAGCAAATAGAGTGTTACCGCCGGGTCGAAAAGCTGCGGAATCGCCAGGATGAAATAAAAAATAAACTAAAAGAGGTTCTGACCATAAAAGAACTGCAGAAGAAGGAAGAGGAGAACGCCGACAGCGATGATGAGGGAGAACTGCAAGACTTACTGTCTCAGGATTGGAGAGTGAAAGGGGCTTTACTGTAACTTTTTCAAGACCCAAACTTTTTAACAGCCTCTGTGCTGTAATAAGTGCTGTCTCATTACATAGAAATACTCCAGCCCCAGGGATTTGGGGACCGGTGTTCTTTGTGATAAAAACGAGCTAAAGTTAGCACTTTGGAAAACTGGTGTAAAATATTTTTGATGAAAAGTTGCTTTTTGAAAATTTTTAAGTGTTAATATAACGATGTCAACTTTTTCACACATTTACATGCTTAAGTGTTTGAATTGTAAAATCTGTTGAGTTGTAAACATTGTACATAGTTAAATATATATTTGCTTAAGTAATTCTGTTTTGAGATTTATATATTAATAGAAGATTAGCAGAGTTTAGATGAATACTCTATTTGGGGTTGTATATATTTTTCTGATCCGTAAACTCAAAACATTGCTGGGGTTTTCTTTTTTCATTTTAGGGTAGAGTAGTGCTGACAAACACACAGGTTAGTCACCTGAGTTTTCTTTCAAAAACTTGCTTTAGGGAAACACTGAGAAAAATTTATATTAAACATACAACCTCTTTAAAGTTTCTTTTCACTGGCCCAGTGATTGTCATATATAAGTGTATATGAAAAACACCTGTGGAACTTTCTTTTTTTTTTTTTTGTCTTTTTGAGACAGGGTCTCACTGCAGTTCAGGCTGGCCTTGAGCTCACTGTTGTAGCCCAGACTGGTCTCAAACTTGCACTGATCCTCCTGCCTCAGCCTCCCAAGTGCTGGGATTACAGGTGTGCACCACCATGCATGGCTGGAACTTTAGAATTATATGTATGAATCACCTGTGAAGCTTTAAAAAAAAAAAAAAAGTCACTGCCTGAGGTCAGTAAACCTGGGATGGGACCAAGACAGCTACATTCATGAATACTCTTGAGATTGTTCTAATCATGATCTCTCTGTCTTTCTCTCTTTCTCATAATGGGGGTTGAACTCAGGCCCTGCTGTATTTTACTAAGCTATGTCCCCAACCTACATGAAAAATTTGAAGACCAGCTGCCCTAAATTCAGAGCCCGTTTATATATTGCATTTTTAGGCTTTGTTTTTTTTTTTTTTTTTTTTTTTTTAAATAACACATTTCATAAATTTGCTGTTTCTTGAATGAAGGAAATACTACCTTTTATTTCTTCCTCATCTGAAATTCGATTTTGTGGCTAATTAAGGTTCATGTTTATAAGGTATCAAGTATTAGGAGGCTGGGGGCTGGGGACATAGCTCAGTAGAATAAGCACTTGCCTGGCAAACACAAGGACCTGAGTTCAATCCCCAGTTCCACACAGGCTAATTTTTTTTCTAGCAGTAACAATTGCCCTGTGTTAGGCATTGATTTTTTTTTTTTTTTTTTTTTTTTTTTGTCTTTTTGAGACAGGGTCTCACTGTACAGTTCAGGCTGGCCTTGAGCTCAGTTTTGTAGCCCAGGCTGGTCTCGAACTCACACCAATCCTCCTGCCTCAGCCTCCCGAGTGCTGGGATTACAGGTGTGCGCCACCGTGCCCAGCAGGAATTGATATTTTAAAACATTGCTCCCTTAGGAGATTGAAGTGTTAAAATAGGAAAGAGAATTAGTAATGTTCTAGAGACAGAAATGTGCACCACATACTCAAATGAAAGCAATAGTACTAATAACTAAGATTTATGTAATTCTTAGTTTGAGCCAGGCAGGATTCCAAGTGATGTAGAATAGATAGATAGATAGATAGATAGATAGATAGATAGATAGATAGATATTCAGTTTAATTTCACTAAAACTCAGATTTATAGAAGGGAATACCAAGAAATAAGGTCTTGAAAGCCTTTAAGTCTAAATAATTTTTTCCATAGGTAATGTGTAAACAAATGGAAGGTTTGTAAGCAAAGAATTACATCTGCAAAGCAGTATCAGGTGTGAATCTAGTAGCAGTATATAGTATAGAACAGTAAGAAGCTGGAAGACTGCTTGGAAGCTGTATCTTCAAGAGCAAGGTGACTAAGACATTAATGTGGAAAAAGAATAAAAATTTCACAATTTAGTGACTACAAGTGGAAGAAGAAAAATAAGCAGAGATTGGGGATTGTTTTAGTGTAAATGCCTAGAAGATGTCTAATACTGTACTTACTGAGCAGAAACTGCCACAAATTTAGTCTTGTTGCTTTTTATAGAATTTGGCTTTTTGAACTGCTAGATGACTTTAATTCCTGCCCCCCCCCCAACCAGCGATTGAACTCAGGCCCTTGCTTTTGCCAGGCAAACACTTAGTCTACTGAGCTATCTCCCCAGCCCCTTGCTAGATGACTTTAACAACTTCAGTTTGATATGTTCAAAGTATGAACCCATCATTTTACTATTTCAGCATACAACAAAGTACAGAAATTCCCTGACTTACAAATATTTGAGTTGTAAACTTTCACCGGTTCATGAGATTCACTTTGTCTGATTATGAAGGAATATACTTGCGTTCTTCCAGAAGAGAACTCAGTGTAAATCGGGTACTTAACTGTACCTAGATGGGTCTGCTTCTACTTTGGCTAAGGATCATGAAGAACATTACTTGTTAAAACATGCAAATGGTTGGAGATATAGCTCAGAGGTTGATACTTGTTTAGAATGTGCAAGACCCTGGGTTCAGTCCCCAATACTGCAAAAATAAAGCCAAAAGATCATAATACAGGCCATTTCTATTTTAAATTTTCTTTTTTTTTTTTTTTTAATTTTCTAGTAGCCAATTTCAATTTAAAAATAAATAGAAAGCCTAGGGCTATAGCTCAGCACAGCACCTGCCTAGCAAGTGTAAAGTCCTGAGCTCAATTCTCAGTACCAACAAAAAACATATGTATGTATATATTCATGCAGGAGGATTTTAAGTTTGAGGCCAGCCTGGTCATAGCAAGACAGTGTGTCAAAAAGGTAGAAACAGTGAGATTAGTGTTTTCACTTGGTATATCCAAAATGTTAACAGTTCAATATGTTACAGATATTTTAAAATTACTATTTTTAATGTATTTAGTATAGGGTCTCACTACACAGATCGGATTCCTAGTGATCCTCCCATTTTCAGCTTCCCAAGGGCTAGAATTATGGGGGCACGCCAGTCTCAATCCCATCCCCACCCTCTAAGCCAGGCTGGCATGGCACACTGGAGCTCGAACCCAGTCCCTGTATCTGCCTGAACAGGTACTTTAATCTGCTAAGCTATCTGGCCGGCTCTGTATTTAAAAATTAATGCTTTTTTTCTTCAGATAGTCTCACTTTGTTTCAGGCTGGACTTAAACTTGAAATCCAGCCTCAGCTTCCCAGAATACTAGGATTAGAGGCATGCATCCACAGCCAACTGAGATATTTTACTTTTCTGTGCTACAGTTTTGAGATCTGGGCATATGTAACATGCCTGTTCAGATAGTCACATTGAAAGTATAGATAGATATATCTACTGACTTCCACAAGAAAGCACATAGCTAAAAAGGAATCTAGTGAAACAACATTAGATTGAGGGTAGTGAGTGGACCATTTTAACTGGAGCACAGGATTTATTCCTGGCAACAGTGGAAATTAAGATTGGAAAGGTAGATTATGAACAATGTGGAAGACTTTTAATATTATTCTGTAAGCAATCTGATCTTTCTCCAAGTTAATATTTTATCCTTAATTGCAGAACAATTGAGCTTTAGAAGTACGGTATATGTATTTTATAGGGAGGGCATTTATTTAATTTTCTAGTACCAAGGACCAAACTCAGGATACTGCTTGCCAGGCTGAGCTATCTCCCCAGCCCTGTATATTCCACTATGCTTTTGGCAGCCCTTCTGGCTGCCTGTGCGCTGCATCTCGAAGCAGTACTGATGGGGCCCTAAGGATAATCAGTGAGTACTGTATTATTGTTGAATTCAAGATCAGTGTAAACAGCTCCTGTAGTTAATTGCTCCTTCTTGATCCACCACACATTGGAATGATCTTATATCCTCTTTGAACTAGGCTTTGGCCTTAGAATATGAATGCTGCCTGTGTTCCCAAGTTGTGTGTGAGCAATTTTTGTTTTTGTTTTGAGAACAGTCCTGAGACAGGATCTCTGTGTAGGTCAGGCTGGCCTTAAGTTCACTTTGTAGCCCAGGCTGGTCTCAAACTCACAATGAGCCTTGTGCCTTAGCTTCTTGAATGCTGGGATTACAGCATGCACCGCCATACCTGGTTTCAAACTAAGAATTGATCCCAAGGATTCCTTCCAATAACCTCTCTCTAGGAAGCCCCCAAACTCAGTTACCATTCCATTATAAACTTACTGTAAATGCTATCAAGGTATCCTTACCCACTTAATGTAAAAACAGCTTTTTGGAAGAAAAATACGCTACTCTAGCCTTCGTATGTATCTCTTTCCAGTGTGTTACAGTTTACATAGTGCTTTCACATATATGTTGGTGGAAGTAATGACTGTTTTCTTATATGCCAGGGATTAAGAGATGATATCAACTTAAAGTTACAGGGAAGAATTCTAATTTCAGCCTACAAGAAATCATTAGATTAGTAGAAAGTGATAGTGGAAAACACAAGGGAAATCCTCCTCTACCTTTTAATGATAACGATTCCGGGCAATTACTTTTCTGAAATTTAGTTTGCTTCATTATAAAATGAGGTACATAGCTGGTGGCAGTGACATATAGTTATAGTCCTAACTACTCCAAAGGTGGAAGCAAAAGGATCAAGTTTTAAGACAAACCTGAGCAACTTGATAAAACTTTAGAAACAAAAACAAATTAATACCTGAGGATATAGCTCAGCAGAAATGCAAGGCCCTGGGTTCAAACATATCAGTGAGACATGAAGCCATTCTGATGGACATAGAATGGCAAAATCTTAATGAAAATCTTTCCTGTCAATGCGAGGTACTCGACAGCTGTGTAGAGGGATTTGAGGAAACACGTGTTAGGAATGATGGCTAGATAACCTTAGACTTCTCGTTAAGACTAAATATCTACACATTTGTATGATATGGAGCCTTTAGAAGATTTATATCTTCTGAACAGGAAAAGAAATCCCAGAATGCACTGCCTTCTATTTTCTATCTGCATTTCTACCCTCAGTTATCTGATCCCCCCCCCCTTTTTTTTTTCCAGGACCGGGGTTCAAACTCACGATCTTGCACTAGTCAGGCAGACACTTGTGCCATGGAACTGTCTCCTCAGCCCCTTCATCCATTTCTGATTAAGTTTGAAGACTCCCAGTTATATCTTCAACCTTGATTAAGCTTCTGGCACATACAACTGCCTCCTCACCATTCACTCAGCTTGGATTGTCTTCCCTGCTGGCCTCCCTAGTCTTCTCTAAGCAAATGATGCCATCACCCACACAGGTGCTCAAATGAAGCCTGGGAGTCATCATCGGTTCTCTTCCTGCCTAAAACCTAGCGCATCTGTTACGTCATATGAGTCTACCTACACCCAGTGCCCAGAATCTGTCCACTGCATCTCCTCCGGCCCTAGCTCCCAGCAACACAATCACTGTAGCTGCCTCTTGGGACCTTGTGCATGCCAGGCACTAAGCTGTCTCCCTGGCCCCCAGTACAACTTTTTAATGGAGTAATTTCTCCTCCCAGTGCTGGAGGATGAACCCAGGGGATGCTGAGTTCCATCGCCAGCCATCCACTCCCATTTTTGAGAGGCTCTTCTTATTCACTTGCCTGAGCTGGCCTCAAACTTGTGATCTTCCTGGGTCAGCCTAACTAACTAAAATTTTACAATATGGTCCACCACACCCACTCAAGCTGATTATTTATTTATTTATTTATTTTTTGTTTGTTTCTGAAGTGATTTCCATTTATTTTGATACATCTTTTCCCCAGGTGATTTACAGGATCTTATAAATATATGTAAAATATTTATAATTTAAATATTTATAAAAATATTTTAGAAATATTTGAATATTTGAGTATATACTTGCACAATACCTCAACAATATCTTTCAGCAAGAAAAACACTGAGCAAATGATGAAGAGTAAAGATTAGACATAATTACTAGGTACAGTGAAAATCTGCTACAAATATTTCTGAGGTTAGAAGGCACCACATACCTGTTCAACTAAGAAAAACCACCCTTTCAACACAGGATGATTTTTTTTTTTGAGTTTCAATTTTTTTATTGTTTAAATTTAACAATGGTTATATTACATATTTTCATCATCAGATCAGTTTAGATTAATACATATAGGTATATAAGATAGATCAAACAATTAAACATTAATGATTTTATTTTTAAGTAGGACGTAGAACACTTAAGCTGCCAATTACGTTGTGAAGGGCAGAGCAACATCCCCAGCTTATGCCATGAATTCATAGCAAATAGGGTCCGACAACTCAGGTTCCTTCTCATTGGTCCTCACAGAGTGCACTTCTGTGGGCAGGGCAGGCTGGCACTTCAGTTGAACCCAAGTATCTTACTCTTTAGCTTCCTTCTTTTTCTGATCATTTTCCTTGACATGTTTCAGGAAGCTATCATGATTTTTTCAGTGTTTAATATGCACCTTCATCCTCTTGGCAAATATTTTGCCCTTAACTTGTTTGTTTACAATGCCAACAGCACTTTGGGTAACATTGTAGACTCTTCCTGTCTTGCCATGGTAACATTTGTGAAGCATTCCTTTTTTGCACAGTACCCATTCCCTTGATGCTTACAATGTCACCCTTTTTGTAGATTCACAAGTATGTGGCCAAAGGAATCAACCCATGTTTTCTAAAAGGCCTGCAGGGAGGATTGGTGCAAGTTCGAGACCAGCCTGGGCTACAAAAGTGAGCTCAAGGCCAGCCTGAGCCTGAACTGCATAGCAAGACCCTGTCTCAAAAAAAAAAAAAAGAACAAGCTGACTCATGGAACTTGGAACCAATATGAAACACAGAAAGTTGAACAGAGCCCAAAGAAATCCTTTCTTTACTTGAAAGGAAATCTTTTCCTATGCTGAGCACGTGGCAATGCAAAGGTGGTACATGCAACATCCTCTAGAGTACAATCAGCCACCCTGACATTTAGCAGCTAATAGGAACTCCTTGTGACACCAGACAAGCAAAGCAGGATATCCATTGTTTAGCCAGAGCTTGCAGGCAGCCCAGATTGTCAGGAGGCCCTGGAAGTAGAGAATGCAGAGAAGAAAAGGATTCAGGAGCCCAGTGAGATCACAGACTCAGCAAGGGCACACCGCCTCCCTGCTGCTCCCAGCCTTCACCAAGGATTCTGGCTCGCTCCCCTGTCACTTGGCAGTCTCTGTCATTTGAGAGTGGATCTCTGCACTCAGCCATTCCTCACTGAAAACACTCTCAGTTTCTCAGAGAAGGAGCTGAGCTCCATTTGGCAGCACCTCCGTGTAACCAACAGCCCTTGGAGACCTCTCTATACACTAACAAGCCAGCTGTAGTCACCCTGTGGGGAACGGACAGGACTAGGCTGTGTAGTTGATGCTGGTGGTGACTGTTTCGCTTCTGTGTGTATTGTTTAATTGCTTTGTCAAGCATGGCTATAAGGTGGTATCACTCTCTGGCTTCCCACCCACAGTGTGATCTCCTATTCCTGCCACTGCATGCCATCCACCACAAGGTTCTCACCAGAAACAAACTGTTCCCAATACCATGCCCTTGAGCCTCTAGAGCTGTAAGCCTTAGACAATGAAGAACCCAGTTTCAGATATAGTATGATACTAATAGAAAACACTATTACAACCACTTTTTAACAAAGCGAACTTGGGAACGTCCTTCACTCAACTCCAAAACAAACAAACAGTTCTCACCTTCGGGGCTCACTGAGAAGCTGAAGTGAGGTCAATTTGTAAAAATGGTTTGGTTACAGTATTTGATCACATCGTGAGCACTCGGTGTCAACTATGATGATGATGATGATTACCACCATCATCACCATCACCGTCATCACCATCATCACCACCACCACCACCATCATCACCATCACCATCATCATCACCATCATCGTCATCATCATCACCACCATCATCATCATCCTCACCACCATCATCATCACCATCATCATCATCCTCACCACCATCATCATCATCCTCACCACCATCATCCTCACCACCATCCTCACCACCATCATCCTCACCACCATCCTCACCACCATCATCCTCACCACCATCCTCACCACCATCATCATCACCATCATCATCATCATCACCATCATCATCACCATCATCATCATCATCACCATCATCATCACCATCATCGTCATCATCATCACCACCATCATCATCATCCTCACCACCATCATCATCACCATCATCGTCATCATCACCATCATCATCATTGTTGCATAGCTTCTCCATTCTAGGCATCGTCTTTCCCTGTTGCCACCACTAATGGGTATCTGAGGGAAAATGCAAAGAGTGAGACAGGCAGTTTGTCTTCTTTGGGACAGTGTAGATGTAACAAAAAAAAAAAAAGATCAGAGCAGAAATTAAGGTGATGGAGATGATTAAGAAAACAAGAGATAGAGTGCAACAAGATGGCGGCCTCCGTGGATCTAGAGTTGAAGAAGGCCTTCACAGAGCTTCAAGCCAAAGTTATTGACACGCAACAGAAGGTGAAACTTGCAGACATTCAGATTGAACAACTGAACAGAACGAAAAAGCATGCACATCTTACAGATACAAAGATTATGACTTTGGTAGATGAGACTAACATGTATGAAGGTATAGGAAGAATGTTTATTCTTTTTTGTCTTTTTGAGACAGGGTCTCGCTATGCAATTGAGGCTGGCCTTGAGCTCACTTTTGTAGCCCAGGCTGGTCTTGAACTCACACCGATCCTCCTGCCTCAGCCTCCCGAGTGCTGGGATTACAGGCGTGTGCCACCATGCCCGGCAAGAATGTTTATTCTTCAATCCAAGGAGGTAATTCATAATCAGCTGTTGGAGAAACAGAAAATAGCAGAAGAAAAAATTAAAGAACTAGAGCAGAAAAAGTCCTACCTGGAACGGAGTGTTAAGGAAGCTGAAGACAACATTCGGGAGATGCTGATGGCCCGAAGGGCACAGTGAGCCTCTAAGAGACACTGTCTCTTTTGACCCCTCTCATCTGCATGGGGTTGGCAGCCTGCCTCTGCCCAGATGGACATTTTGTCTGGCTGGGCCAGTAATCAACCCTGCACATTTGTATTGCCTTGAGCCACTTTGAGGTTCCACCCTGTATATTCCCCCAGCTTTACCTGCCCTGGATGCTCCTCTCTCCTGTGGTGATACGTGAACTCCGAGGAGAAGGAAGACAGGAGCCAGGGCCCATAGGGATAGGTATGTTCTACCGGACCCTGCCACTAGGTATGTTAGTCAGGTCAATAAAAAGAGTCTTGTTATAAAAAAAAAAAAGAAAGAAAGAAAACAAGAGACTCTGAACAACTACTATAAAGACAGCAATATGCATTGTATTGATTATTGTGGCTACTAACATGTCTTGAAACTCTCCTTGTTATTTCTTTCTTATTAAAATTAATAAAATTTTAAAAAGAATAAATGAGTTGGGGCTGGGGAGATAGCTTGGTGGTCTAAGTGCCTGCCCGGCAACCACACGGTTCTGAGTTCAATCCCTGGTGATGCCTGCTGTGCCGGCCCTGAAACTAGGTTTGCGGGTGTATGCCTGTAATCTCAGTACTGGGGAGGCTGAGACAGAAGGATCACTATGAGTCCAAGCTGCATAGTAAGACCCTGTACCAAATAAGTAGTTAAATACTTTTTAAAAAGAATAAATGAAACCAGGTGTGGTGGTGCACACCTGTAATCCCAGCACTTGGGAGGCTGAGGCAGGAGGATTGATGCAAGTTCGAGACCAGCCTGGGCTACAAAAGTGAGCTCAAGGCCAGCCTGAACTGCATAATGAGACCCTGTCTCAAAAAGACAATAAATAAATAAACAAATAAATAAATAAATAAATAATATAGCGTAAAAAAATAAATGAGTTGATTCTTTGAATAGTTAAATAAAATTGATAGACCCTAACCAACCTCATCCAAAAAAAGAAGGAAAAGACTCAGCCCATGCCATTAGGAATGGCTATTAACAAGATATCAACCAGTAACAAATGCTGGCAGCGCTGTGGGGGCAAAGGAGCCCTTCTCCACTGTTGGAGGGAGTGTAGACTGGTGCAGCCACTGTGCCAATCAGGGCAGAGATTCCTCAAAACACTAAAGCTGGTGGTTCCACTTGACCCAGCTATTCCCTTTCCTAATATCTTCCTGAAAGCATCATACCACAGCAATACAGATAGATAGATGGATGGATGGATAGATAGATAGATAGATAGATAGATAAATAGATAGATAGACACCCATGTTTACAGAGGTACAGTGTATAATAGCTAAATCTTGGAATCAGCTCACATCCCTATCAGCTGATAAATGGAAAAATATATAGTTTTTCTATACAGTGGAGTACCACTCTGTAGTAAAAGAATAAGCTTGGGACATTTATAGCTAAGCAGATACACTTTGAAACCATACTTAGTAAGTGAAATAAATCAGACAGATGTCTAAAAACCACAATGTTTCTCTGGAATGGAAAATGTAAAATAGCACCAATGGCTATATTAAATGCAAAAAGAAAAAACAATGGCTGTCCACATGCAGAAGACTGAATCCTGACCCTTTGTGTTCACCGTTTACTAAGCTAAAATAAAAATGGATCAAAGAACTCGATAGAAAAACAGAAACATTTAATTTTCTGGAATATAAAATAGCCAAAATCCTTGAAATTATAGGTATAGACAAGAACTTTCTGAAAAAAAAAAAAACCCAATTGCACAGGAGATAGTACCAAGAATCAATAACTGGGATAGGAAATTAAAAAACCTTCTTCACAGCAACAACCAGCACAATGAAAAACAACACAGAGAATGAGGAAAAAGATGTTTCCAGCTATTCCTCAGATAGAGGACAATATTTAGAATACATAAAGAACTCAAGGGGCTGGGGGAGATGGCTCCATGGCACAAGTGCCTGCCTGGGCAAGTGCAAGGTTGTGTGTTCGAACCCGATCCTGTCAAAAAAAAAAAAAAAAA
>PVJA010033872.1:0-22985 GCA_004027025.1 Myocastor coypus | reverse complement strand
TTGCTTTGGAGGTGGGCAAAGTAGATTCAGAGGTTATAAATTATTAAGTATATTGAAATTAAAAACATGTTAATTCTGAAGAAAACATATACTATATTTTTAAATGTTATAAGCTATTCAGTTCCAGAATATTTTTTTTTTTTTGGTCTTTTTGAGACAGGGTCTCGCTATGCAGTTCAGGCTGGCCTTGAGCTCACTTGTAGCCCAGGCTGGTCTCGAACTCGCACCGATCCTCCTGCCTCAGCCTCCCGAGTGCTGGGATTACAGGCGTGCATCACCACGCCTGGCTCTGAATATTCTTAAAAAATTGTTCAAAACAAAGTACAACAGAAAAAAATATTTAGTATTGTACAAAAGAATCTTGGCATTTTACATAAAAGCTAGTTAAAAACATATATTCTCTTGAAAAATGTTATTATCACCTCTCTACAAATAAAAACCCCACAGTTTTCAAAATAAATAAATGAACAGTTGAAAATTTGAGAACATTTATCTTATGTTCATGTTGACACGTGTTGTGTAAAATACTTAAAATTTCAAATTATTTCCCCTTCTAGTCATTGCGCACACATTGCACATAGTTATTAAAATTATTTATGTACAATAGTTTGAATGGTACTCTAATATCTTACCTACTCAGACACAGAAGTTGAAGTTGTAACTCTAGAAAAATCTGTGCAGAGGAAAGCAAGACCCAGATTGGTCTCTCTGTCTCTGTCTGTCTCTGTCCCTGTCTGTCTCTGTCTCTGTCTCTCTCTCTCTTTCCCTCTTTCCTTCCTTCCTTCCTTCCTTTCTTTCCTACTACTGTTATTATCATTATTATTGTTTATGTATATAGTACAGGGTCTACTGAGATCTCTGCAGGGTCTCACTACACAGATCAGACTTGTAGTGATCTCCCTGTTTTCAACTTCCCAAGTGCTGGGATTACAGGTGCATGCCACCATACCCAGTCTCACTTGCTGTCTCAGTGTGCCCTGGCGGTGGGGTTGGCACAACATGCTGTGGATTGAACCTGGTCCTTGAGCCTGCCTAAATAGTTGCTTTAGTCCTCTGAGCTATCTGGCTGGCCCTTGATTGTTTTCACTATTTCTTGGTTGGATCTGAGCTCCAAATGGATTAATGTTGTGAGGGGATAAATGAAAAAAAAATACAAGGGTAGTGAGGTTCCTAAGGTTTAGTGAAGGTTTATGTAAACTACAGAGGTTTTAAATGTTGGAGTGATTATTAGTTATAGCAAAGAAAAAATCTGCCTCTACAACAAGCTGCCTATTCCTACTTATATCCCATCAACATCTGATTGGTGTGCATTACTTCACTGAGACAAGAGGAAGGATGTTTGGAACCAGCCAAAGGTGTGATGAGACTAAAGCTATGCAAGGTGAAGGGTTGTAAAGCCTGGAGTAGCTACATGCCATAAAGCGGAGATCACAGTTAAGGACTATTTTCAATTCTCCTTTCTGAATTTGATCTAATGCTATTCCTTTCATCTCTTTGTCATATTTTAATTAGTTTGAATATGATTATTCTATTTATTTGCTACAAAGATGCTTCTGTCCTCACATAGTGACCTAATGTTCCCAAGTCACAACCTCTGAGGTGTTTCACCCAAAATCCTCAAAAAGGGTTCAACAAAATACTGATAACATCGAATACCTGAGTGTGTGTAGGTGGAATGTTTCTTCTGCCATATATCCCCAGAAGTGAGTCCTTGGCTAAAGAAATGTTAAACTTCAGATATATGGGATGGTGGATAGTAATCTGGAAACGCCAGAATAAGCCTGGTGGAATGGTTTGCATGACCTGTGCACCAATATCAACTTCTCCAGTGTCAATTGCTCGTCCCTTCTGAAGCACTGGTTTGGGAGATAGAGAAAATTATATATTATTTTAATTTATAAAGCAGTGCATTTTAGCTTTATCAAGAACAAATATAGCAAAACAACTCACACAGATTTTTCTTCCCATCAACCACAGGTATCTTTTACAGATTTTCCTGAATTAGGTATCAACTAAGTAGCTTTCCAGAGTCTGTCAGACTCTCCCTTCTCTTAAAATTTATTTTTCTGTGTTTAGGACAAGTGCTACAGGGCCTCACAACACAGATCAGACTTGTAGTGATTCATCTGTTCTCAGCCTTCCAAGATCTGGGAATACAGGTGCATGCTACCGTGCCCAATCTCAGTTGTCATCTCAGTGAGTCCCATGGGCAGGGCCAGCACAACATGCCTGGGATCGATCCCTGGCCGCTGCACTCTGCCTCAGCAGGCACTTTAATCTGTTGAGCTATCAGACCAGCTCTCCTTTCTCTTAAACTTACTTCTATTACACTTACTTCATTTTTTATGAGTCACTTTACCATTATTTATGAATTGTGTCTGAGTGACTACACGTACAAAAACCAGTGACATAGATACTGTTTTGTTATTGACCATATGGAGAATAGAAAATAACAGAGGCACTTGGACAAGTATACAAATAAATATATTGTTAAGAAAATTTATATACTCTTGGCTGTTCAAAGGAAGGAAAATGATTTCATAAAGGGATAGTCCTCATATCTATGTCACTGCATTTTATTTCTCCCTAGTACTTATCATCAACTAATACAGCATACATTTTTACTTATGTATTTATTGCTCATTGCTTGTTTCTCCTGATAGAATGTAAATTCTACAAGGGTGTGGATTGAGGCTTTTGTTCACTGCTTTATCTGACAGACTTTGAAGCATGTAAGTAAATATAGGCAGATGATGTATATGATCAATACATATTTATTTTATTACTAAATGAATGAATCACCAAAGTATTATCATGGGACTTGGCATTGGAGAGCATCCTTAGAGGAGAAAGAGGGAAGAACAACAGGGAGTCCCTGGTTGTGACTTTGCATGATTTGAACAGTGTTAATATCAAATATAAGACACCCAGAAGTGTTTAGCTTATGAGTAATGATGTTAACTTTGGAAAATCAGAGGTTTGTTATTTATTATCATCTTTTCTAATTGTTTCTCATCTTCTAGCTTAATACATGTTACTGGGGAATGCTTTGCTATTTGTCAGTGAGGGCGGAAGGAACATAATATGAAGAAAGAGAATCAATTTGCCTTAATTTTAAGGAAGGATGATTACACCTCAGGAGGGAAAGTTCAATTTGACCTCATTTCAGGCCGCCTTTATATTTTTCAGCCATCAACTCTGTCTCTACATCAAACAGTTTAAAAACACACATGGTCTCTGTCCTTTGTGTTCACCCGCTATAAAATTAACAGCCCATTAAGAAACACACCTGCAGTGACTTTATTCAAAGGCCAATGCTTTGCAGCTTTTAACTCCCTAAAATACCTCCATTATTGCTTTTTGTGTTAAGGCCAAGAATAATAACTATTTTAAGAATGTTCACGGTTAACTGTTAATAATAGATTTCAAAAGCAATTTTGAACATAATTATGTATTACAGGACACATAATTTTGTGGAATTGACATTTCTAATAAAACACGCCCTTTAAGACAATAAATGACCAATTGAAGACCTTTAGTTTTTACTGAAAGTTACTTTTCCCCATGTTATACAGAGCAATTTGGTCTCCAAATAGTTGATTATACATTAAACTCCTAAGGTTCTGGAAATGACAAATGTCTTCAATGACTATGTTTACGTGGACACTTCTCAACTTAGTGCTCATTTCATTCAAATGCCTTCTTCCTTACAAGCTTTTACCAAAAGTTAAAATGTATCATTTAGACATGTAAACTATATTATAAATGTAAAACAATTAAAATGATCTAGGATTAATAGATGCTGTTTTGCAGGTACAAAGAACCTTTAATAAACAGGTACTATCATTTAAAAAATACAGAAAAAAATTACAAAATTTCCTGACAGGATATTAATCTTTGTATATAAGCCTTACTAAGTGCTGCCTTTTTTCTGCACTTTTTTTTCATACTATTGATCAAATTTGGGACCTTGTGCTTGCCTGGAAGGTGTTTATATCACTGAACTGACTCCCTGGCCTGCTTTCTGTGTTTTAGAGCATCACATATAACACAAGATTCCTTAAATATTATTTGCTAAGACATGAGAAATTCATGAATTTGTGTTGTTGGAGTTTCTTGCTCGTTAGGAATATTGCATACATAGAACATATATGTATGGTTAACGAAAGTGATTTATTTATTTATTTATTTATTTATTTATTTATATGGCCAGGTGAACCTGCCCTGAGGGTGAGGGCATCACAGCATGTGGTGTAGGGGATCAAATTGTGGTCCCTGCCTCCGCCTAAGCTTTCCTAAGCAGCTGCTTGAGACTGCTGAGCCATCCTGCCGGCCCCATGAAAGTGATTTTAGAAGATGAGCTTACCATTTAAAGACCTAACATTACATTTAAGAAAAAGTAAGGCAACAGAGAAGACAATGGGTGAATGCACATTTGGATCATAATTTAAATAAAAATAGAAAAACAAGCTAGTTGTGGTGGTGCTTTGGTGTTAGAGAAAGAACTCAGTTGGCACATAGAAAACTTCTCAGCCTCTGACATTATAGAACTTTATGTATCAGAAAGGAAAACTTCTCCCTGATAGCAAACTATACCAATAAATAGCTGGCTCATTTTTATTATCTCTCGAAATTAGTGACTGTTATGGTTTATGTCTAGTTGTCCCCCCAAAGCCTCATGCAATCATGGGCAGGGACTTCTAGAGTTTTAGACTTGACTTATGATCTACTAGGATTATGTGTTTTAGTACTGATAAGATTATGGGTCTGAGTACTGCTGAAAATTATAGGTGTGGCTTAAGGTGGATAGGTGTTATGGTTTATGTCTAGTTGTTCCCCCAAAGCCTCATGAGTCAGGGGGCAGGGACTTCTAGAGTTTGAGACTTGATCCATGATCCATGGGATTATGGGTTTTAGTCCTGATGGGATTATGGGTCGAAGTACTTCTGGGATTATGGATGTAGCCTAAGGCAGAGGTTAAGGAGGAGAGCCTCAGTGTAATATAAAGAGAAACAGAGAGACAGACTAGAGCTGTTGCTGTTGCTCTCTGCCGCCCTGTTTGGTTGGCTCCCTCTGCCACCATTCTGTTGCGGTTCTACCACCATGAACTGGATGCTCTCTGCCCTGTTCCACTCAGCCTTGGGCCAGCCAAATATGGACTGAAACCTCCATGAGCTGTGAGCCAAATAAACCTTTCCTTCCTTCATTTTGAATGTTGGGTATTTGTCTCAGTAATGAGTAAAATGTAACTAAGACAGAATTTGGTACTAGGAATGGGGTTGCTTCTGTGACTCTACCTGACAATGTGGATTACAAGCTTTTGGGAATGGCTTATGGGAAGAGCTAGGAAAGGTTCAGAAATGTCGGCTAAAAACAAAGCACTAGAATGGCTTTGGCTGTTCAGCTAGTGCATTTCTGATCAGAGCTTAGACCAGAAGACTGACAGAAGGCCTGCCTGTAAAGATCAGGCTGAGGAAGTTTCTGCTGGAAAAAAGGACAGCATTGGTCATTGGACTCCAGAGGATTTGTGCTATGGATTGGCTGAAAGTCTTTCAGAATTTTGCTCATGCCCAGAGACTTTGCCTAAGACTGAGATTAAGCATGGAGGATTGATTAATCTTGCAAGAGATATTTCAACACAGCAAACTACTGAGACAGTGGCATGGTTGTTATTGGTTGTTTTTAGCCAGATTTACATTGAAAATCAAGAGCAAAGAGCCAAGAAGGGTGATTTAAAATGTGAGTTTGGCCAGAAAGGAAGCACCAGGAAAGCTGTGGACTGCAAAGATGGAGCTAGAAGAATCTACATTACTGGGAAGGAACCAGAGAATCAAAAGGATGGCCTGAGAGCATCACAAGAGGCGGCAGCTCTCAACCCTTTGCAGCCTCAGAATTGCAAGGGAGAGAGGCTCTGCCTTAAGAAAGCCACAGAGACCCAAGTAGAAGAACGGCAGCAGTGGCCAAACCAGGTTCCAAAATGGCACCAGCATGGAGAATTTGTTTTTTGGAATTACGGTCAGAGTGCTTAGTGATCTAGGCCTTTGACCCCTTCAGCCAAGAGAGAAGGAAGCCCGGTTACTCCTCCAACTGGTAGCAACTCGGCATTATTCACATAGGTGTATACAGAATATGGGAATTCTGAAGTTAAAAAGGCTTCAACCTTGATTTGAGAAGAAGGCCTGGGAAGCCAGCCAGTGTGCCCCTGAGAGGGAAGTGTGTAAAGCTGTGTGTGTGAGAAGCCTGTTCAGTGGAAACCCCAGACGTTTGGAAAAGCCAGGAACGTGGATCATGTTAAGAGGGAGCAAGGTCGGCCTAAGAGAGAAGCCACAGGAATTACCACCAAGAGTGCCGTAGGAGCAGAGTTGCATGATGCTCACAACTCTGCGGAATGCTTCGGATGCTCCAGTTGGAACTATGGGATTTAATGTTTACCCTGCTGAATTTTGGACATGTGTTGGTCCCAATGTTTTGTATTACCCAGTTTGCAACTTTTGGAATTGTAATGTTTATCTTATGCCTTTGAATGTTGGATATGTTTAACTTTTCTATTGTATAGGGGCTCAAGGTTGAGAGTTTGCCTTGAATCTTGGAGGAGACTTGAGATTTGGACTTTTCAGCAATGCTGAAACTATTGGGACTTTGGCAACTCTTCCAGATGGACTAAAATATCTTTTCTACAAAGGGATATGTATGAGACTTTGGGGGTCCAGGGGTGGAATGTTATGGTTTATGTTTAGTTGTTCCCCCAAAGCCTCATGAGTCAGGGGGTGGGCACTTCTAGAGTTTGAGACTTGATCCATGATGCCTGGGATTATGGGTTTTAGTCCTGATGGGATTATGGGTCGAAGTACTTCTGGGATTATGGGTGTAGCCTAAGGCAGAGGCTAAGGAGGAGAGCCTCAGTGTAATATAAAGAGAAACAGAGAGACAGACTAGAGCTGTTGCTGTTGCTCTCTGCCGCCCTGTTTGGTTGGCTCCCTCTGCCACCATTCTGTTGCTGTTCTACCACCATGAACTGAATGCTCTCTGCCTTGTTCCACTTAGCCTTGGGCCAGCTGAATATGGACTGAAACCTCCATGAGCTGTGAGCTAAATAAACCTTTCCTTCTATTTTTAGACAATACACTAAGGCAGAGAGTGTGATGTAATATATAGGGAAGCAGAGAGATAGACTTAAGCTGCTGTTAATCTGCTCCCCTGGTTGGTCTGTTGCCTCTGTCACCATTTTGCCACTGTCCTCACTGCCATGAACTGCTGCTCTCTGCGATGTGCCTCTCAGCCTTGGAGCCAGCCAAGTATGGACTGAAATCTCCAGTAACTTTAAGCTAAATAAATATTTTCTTCCTTCATTTTGGGTGTTGTGTATTTGTCCTAGCAATAAGAAATGCAACTAAGACAGTGAGCAATTAAAATATGGTTATCAATGCATTTATTACTTCATTGCCTTTCTTACTATAACTAAATGAGGAGTACACTAAAAAGAAGGAATTATTTGTAGAAAAGTAACACAAGATATGAGCCTGGCAACCTACTCTGTATTAACATAGGTACATGAAGTAAATCTGACCAAACTTATCATAACTCTGATCTTTTGTCAAGAATTTTTCAAAAGCAGAACACTGATGTATTGTTTTTGTCATATCTGTGTTTCAACTTTCATTTAATTGCTTCTTTGCTGAAGCATATTAAAAGGACCAGGAAGACCATATGCTCAAGTAGCAGAACACTTTTCCTTGTACAGATTCAGAATTAAAAGCATAGAACTATGAATCACATCCCACTGTGTGATATTGCAGTTATCACAGTCTCAAAAATATCCACCGATTTAGTTTGAGCTAAACATTCTCTTTTATGTTGCATCACAGCCATCAATTGCTCAACAGGACGAAACCAATGACAGATAGGCTGTGTTGAAGGGTGGTGCACTAAGTGACCTTAACTTAGTTCGAAAAGAAAAGGTCACGCTACCTGGAAGTTTAAGAAAGAGGTCTGGAACTGTCGACCTCATTACTTATTAAGGCTTCATGTATCTACCTCAAGACATTATGTGACTGGTGAGAAAATGATTAATAAGAACACCATACACACAAACACATCACTATCTATCTGTCTATCTATCTATCTATCTATCTATGATATTGTGAGTAACTGTATCATGAACAGATAACTATACTTAATGCAGCTAGACATGCTGTGTTAGGTCATTCATTGTGAAAATCAATAAAATATTAGTAAAAAAACAATTCCTGTGGTGCTAGAATGCAGTATTACCTTAAGGTGAAAATGACTAGGTTAGTGGCTACCGTATTGCCTATGATAGCAACCTGAGTTACCTTTCAAATGTGTTTGATAATTCTCTCAAATATATCTGTGTATCTGTGCTATCTTTTCCAGTGAAAAAAAGAAAAATATACAGTAAATGTATATTTGTTCCCCATTTGATCCTACAGCATGCTCACAATTTTGCAAAAATATTGGTGTGGTCTTTCAGCAGAATTAGTCCTAATGTGTGTCTCATGAATTAAGTTACATCTTCTTTGTGGTTTTTCAAATATAATATGAATTTCACAATAACAAGTCTTTATAAAATTTGAAATATCAATTCTTGAAGGAAAATTGTGATGTGAAATCAATTTTCAGTTTCTGTGATCAAAAAGTATAAAGGAATTAAAAGGGAACAACAAAAGTCTACTTCCATCTATGTGCCATCGTACAGCGTTTCTTTATATGAACTTTTCAAAACTGAATATGCTCAGCTTTCAATTTTTCATGGGCAGATTATCTGTCAAACATGTTTTTGCATCCATTATATACCCTAAGAGCAGTCAGGAGAGAGAAGGGAGAATGAACATTCTACACTGCAAATACTTTGTAAATACTGTTTGGATTAATTAATAACACAGTTACGTTAATTATTTATTCTATTGATGTTAATTGTGGTAGCTTTTTTGTATTTCAGTGCATGGTTTGGTGGGATAAAGCATTGAAACTACCTACCCACATAGTCCTTGGGGAATTCACGAAGAAAAAATATGTTTATAAATAAAATCCCTGCATCTTACTGACACTGATAATTGATTGCTGACTTTGTTGAAGCGTCCATTGACTAATCTTACACTAGAGAAATATATTGTTGTACAAGTGTAAACAGCTATGTTGAGACATTATAAGACTTGAGATTCTAGTGCAGTACTCTAGTACAATATATGTTTAAGTGGAACTGAAATGATAAATCTCATTTTTAAAGAGCATATTTGAATCACATTCAACTCTGTGTACTTGGTTATTGAATGTGTATGATACATAAAGCATGATTCTCTTCCTTAGAAGAATTTGTTTAAATTTTATTGTAAACACTCCCACATTCCCTAAAAATAGCTTAAACCTCCACAAATCTTACTAGGTCAACTGACCACTAATTATTTTTCACAGAAATTAGGTTCCAAGAAGTATCCTAGTCTGAGAAATTTAGCAAAACCTTGCATAAAATAAAAATAAAAATATTGGGGATGAATTTCAGTGCAAAAGCATTAAGGTCAATGTCCAGTACATGAATTAAAATCAAATTAGTTCATAAATTTAAGGTTCTTGTGACTAGACACACAATTCCACACAGTATAATGCCAATTCTAAGATTTTCATTTATACTGATTATCAGTAGTACACCAAGTAGGCAACCTCTGGATTTCCTTGTTTAAAACTAGATTTAATATAAAGCAGGACTGGGGAAATAGCTCAATGGAATAAGTGCTTGCCTGGCAAACACAAGGTCCTGAGTTCCATCCATCTCGCGTACCACAAAAAATTATATATATATATAAAGCAAAATTTTCACCCCATTGTTACCTGTTTAAAAAACTACTCAGACTCATGGATGAATATAGGAACAAAATATTTCAAAACAAAAGTTGACGTGACATTTAGAAACTGAAATATATAGGCTGGCCAAATAGCTCAGCGAATTAAAGTGTCTCCCATGCTGGTCCCGACCCTGGGATACAATGAGGTGGCAATTGAGATTGGGTGTGGTGGCATGCCTTTGCAATCCCAGCTCTTGAGTGGCTGTAAACAGGGGGATCACTACAACTCCAATCTAGTAGTGAGACCCTGAACACCCTGTAGACCCTTCCTTAAAAATACAAAAAAAGAAACTCAAATATATACATGAAATAAAGGAATCCAAATATGACATTATTAAAATAACCTCTGGACTGATTATGTAGTTCAGTGATAATATAATTGCCCAGCATGCATGAAGATATTGGTTTGATCCTCAACACAAGAAAATGTAACAAAAGAAGTTGCAAGATTGATGCACTGAAGCTACAAAATATATATAAAAGTAATTAAATAATTCTTAAATGAGTGGAAAGACATTCTGTAATTATGGAACAAAAGATTTAGTATTGTTTAAATGGATGTACTTCCTAAATTGTTATACAAATTAAAGCAACCCTTATCAACATTTCAACTCTCACTTTGAAGAAATAAGCTCAAGTTGAAATTACAAGAAAATGTAAGAAACCCATAATAGCTAAAGCAAGCTTTAAAGAAGAAGCTACATGTAGACCTTACATTTCCTTATTTCTAATATTACTATAAAGTTATTCTTAACAAGACAGGAAATATAGCCATTAGGGTAGATATATAAATCAACCTAATGGTTCTGAGAATCCAGAGATGGAATCTCACATCTATTGTTAAATGATTTTCAAGAATCTTGCTCAGATAATTTAATGGGGGAACAACACCCTTTTCAAGAAACAGAGCTGGGATAATGAGGTATTCACATAAAAAAAGTGAAATCAAAACCCTTCCTCACAACATGTATAACAAATTAATGGGTCAGATACTCAAATATATAAAAAATTTCTGATTAAGTCCAGACATGAATTTCTGCATTTTGTATGTGACAATACTTTCTTAGGGTATAACATCAAAACATAAAGAAATATGAAAAGGTAGATAAATTGAACTTTGTGAAAATGTAAAGCTTTTGTGCTTCAATGGACACTATCAAGAAAATGAAAAGACAGGTTGAAAAGATATAACCATTATGGAAACAAGTATGGAGATTCCTTGAAAACTAAAACTTAAACCTCCAATTTGACCCAGCTATTCCACTTTTTAGGCATTTCCCTAAAAGAGTTAAAGTTTTCATAGTACAGAGATGTATGCACATCCATGCTTATATCAGGACATTTCAGCACAGGTGAGCCTTAGAAACAGCTCATATATCCATCAACAAATGAATGCATAAAGAATATGTGGTATTTATACCTAATGAAATACTACTTTGCTGTAAAGTAGGATAAACTTGAGTCATTTGTAAGAAAATAGATGCACTGTGAGGCCAAGATGTTAAGGGAAAGAAATCAGACATATATTTGATACTTGGAAAATAAAATGGGGTAGAGTGAAAGGAACAAAAATTAAAGTGTCTTAAGCATATGTACCTACCAATTCCCTACAATGAGTATAATTAATATGTAATACAAATATCTACCAATAAAATTTTAAAGAAGTCTTTAAAATTCTTCTTTGAAAAGTAAAAGCCAAACAGAAAATGCTAAGTAAATATTGTATATAGTGGGTTATATAGAGTTCATTAAGAAAGCTTAAAACTTAAGCAGTTTTCCAAAGAACCTCCTTGGCAACACTTGTTATAGTCTGAGGGTTTTATTTTAGTTATTGTAATAGGTATAACTAGTGTATCAGTAAAGTTTTGATTCACATGTCAGTGATGACTAGTGATGTTAAACTTCTTTGTTAAGTGGTGAGATGCTTTCACAAAACATCAATTGCACAAAAAGTTAAGCAAGATAATCATAAGACTCAGAAATTCTGTTATTTGGTATATCACAAAGGAACAGGAAACTGATGTTCTAATAACAACTTAAGCATGGTGTTTATGGCAGTATCGCTCATCTTAGATGAAAAGTGAAAATCTTCAGGTCAATCAATTGGTGGATGGATAAACAAAATGTGAGATACTCAATCAAAGGTACATTACTCAACTTTGAGAATGTATGTCATTGGAAAGACTTAAGTGAGTGAATTTAGATCTAAAAGGTTGTATTTCATATAATTATACTACATGAAATCGAGAAATGTGGAAATCTAAAGACAGAAAATTAGATTAATGACATTTCAGAATTTAAGGTATGTGTGAACATACAGTGATAGACACTGCAATGAAGTTTCTCCTTTTCAAGGCAAAAACGCTAGGGACCAGGGAGATAGCTCTGTGGCACAAGTGCCTGCCTGGGAAGTGCAAGGTTGTGAGTTCAAACCCGTGTCCTTCAAAAAAAAAAAAGACAAAAATGCTGTAGAATTATATAGTAGTGATGGTTCACAACCCTAAAAATCATACATATTGAAAATCAGAGTTGTACTTTTTTTTTGTAGGACCAGGGTTCAAACTCATGACCTTGCACTTGCCAGGCAGGCACTTGTGCCACGGAGCTATCTTCCTGGCCCCAGAGTTGTACTTTTTGAATCAATGAATTATATGCAATATAAAGTATAACTGAACAAAACTGTCAATAAATATATTTAAGAGAAATAAATAAACTTGAAATAATATATACACTCAAACTATAACATACTGTCACAAAAATTCTAATGTGTTTCCAAATGGCTATAGTACATAGAATGTGTACTGAAACTTGGACAGTATTTTTAATATATGTGAGTAGGAGAACAAGGTTGGCTATTTAGTATAACTTATATAATGTTAGATATTGCTAGCTAGAGATAGGTAGTTTACTAAAATAAGATCATTGAAGACATCGGGATGATAGCAAGCGGCTTAACTGTAGCTCAGTTTATCTAATGCCTTATTCTTTGGCCCAGAATAGATTTCTTAAGAGGACAGAACATTCATATCTGTCTAAATTCTCGACATTACCTTTAGAACGTTTAGTAAAAATAATTACATGATCATCAACTTGTCACATAGTTGAGAAGCACCTGGTGTAGGTATCAATTCTTATAAATTCTCATACTGCTGTAACTTATAATATATGCATTTTAGACTCCCATACAGTGCTCAGTAATATTAAATTAAAAGTTGTAGGTGACAAATTCATTGGAAAAATTAAGAATAACAGTAATGATTACAATAGACTATTTTCCCTTTAAAAATGGATGTTAACATTTATTGAATATTTACTCTGTTTTTGATTTCCTATACCCTGTCTCTAAAATATATAACATTTGCATTCAGTATGTCATAAAATTAGATGCCCTGCTATTAGTAAGGGTCATCTGTACACTTCTGCATCCCCTGCAACTTTGGACCCTTACCAAATTCCTTTGTTTTTAGTATCCTCAGTCTCTCCTTCCTTACTGTTTTCTTATCGTTTATCTTAAGGTACAACACCCTCTTTCAGAAAAAAATAATTCAACGGCCTTATTTTCTAGTCATGATATTTATCTGTGTCAACAGATATTTATCTGTTTCCACAGAAAACTAGGAGCTAAATAAACTACTTTCTTAAGGTGTGGATGTTGGGCTTTGTGGTCCAGTGACCAATGCACTTGTGCGTAATAGGCACCTCCTTAAGAGAAAAAGCTGTGTCTTCTGCTAGTCTTTCTAATTTTGCATTATACCAAAAATAGCAACAAAGATGATGTATAACTAAAGATCGCAAATTTCTATATTTCTGAATACAAATTTTTTTTTTTCATTTTTCCTGGCAGTGATTATTTTAATGGTGAATTTGATGTGGTGAGATATAATGTCCTAGTCAGGTCAACTTTTTTACTTTTATGTTTCTTTATTTCCTGAACCATCAGAAAGATGGTCTATGTGTAGTTTCAGTCAAGATACCCCTCTAGGCAATATAATAGAAACAGAAAACAAACAAACAAGACCCCTTCAATGCCTAAAGAAAAATAGAGAATGCAAAAAATTACGCACACTATTAATTTTAGAAAGGTAGATGCAAAGAAGAGACGTGTGGCTATTTGCAGAATTATGAAAGTAGTATATAGAGATAATGCAAACTTATGGATTAAATTGTAGAAGTCTAAGGCTTCATTTTTACACTCAAAATTTAAATACCTAGAATTATCTGAATTATCTTTTTTTTTTTTTTTGTCTTTTTGAGGCAGGGTCTCGCTATGCAGTTCAGGCTGGTCCTGAGCTCACTTTTGTAGCCCAGGCTGGTCTTGAACTCGCACCAATCCTCCTGCCTCAGCCTCCCGAGTGCTGGGATTACAGGCGTGAGCCACCACGTCCGGCTAGAATTATCTTTGATTTCACAAAATAGTAATGAATGTTTAAACTTCTTCCAAAGGTAATATAGGTTGAAAGATATAAAGAGACATTCAGAAGAATCAGATACATGTATAGCGATCTAGTTCCTTAAAAAATCCAGATATTTTCTAGCAACTTCTAGAGAAGATCCCCTAGCTTTGAAAGGATTAGTCCAGGAGGGTAAATATGTCATTCTTTAGGATAACACTTAGTGCCCCTGTCAGATGAGCACTACTAGGCTCAAGGGAGTATAAGACAGATCTATTTCTTATTGGCATCAGAGGACTAATAAGTATTAGCTAAAAAAAACCTAAAATAAAGACTAAAACAGAACAAAACTGAAACATTAAACATATATGACTGAGAACTTTTAGCATAAATTTTTTATACAATAAATAAGTTTGTCTTTTAGCGCAGGGTACACTTTCCATAAATCTTTTTTAGAAATCAGGTCTCCAGTATGCTGGAGAAAAGCTTTTGTTAAAAGTGAAGTATATTGATAAAGTGATTTAATATAGTTGAAAACAAGCTGCAGCACTCTAGCAGGCCCTCTGAAACCCTGTGTTAGAGAAATATCTTTATAGCATTATAGGAAGTATTTCCCATAATTTGCCATCAATCTTTAAAAATAATAATGTTAGGCTCCCAACAATATTGTCTTTGTTAGTGCATTACTACTATTTTATTCATGTGGTTTGTTGTGCTTATATGAATTATTCCCAAATCTACCACAATGTCTTAGGCTCTGGTATCCTTTAAGTAAAATATACTGCAAATATGGGTTGACTCAAAGGGCAGCTGAGTGTATTTTAACATTCAGATGTCCTGCGAAGCATTAGTGAGGAACCACAGAATTATACTGCTCGATTGTGTTCCGTCTGAATGCACAATGATTACCTCAGTGGGGCTGATGCAGTTCTTCAGTTTGGTACTACAAAATGCAATTTCACCTACTGAGTGAGTATGTGAAATAAGTGTCTAAGAGACTATAAGTAAATTTAAATCTTAACCTGTTATTCCAGGTCCACAGCTGTCATTTGGAAAATTGATCCAGTGTGTATATGCCTCAGGAAAGACAAAACAAAGCACCCCTACTCACCCATAACCCTCAAGACACACCAGGCAAGATTCTTCAAGTGTGCTCTACAATGAAAGGTAGTTGTAAAAGGTACATTTATGTGAATTTTTCAATTCCCAAGGGTACTTGTGGTTGGATCTTTTAGTTAGATGCAGACAGCATTTACTGAACAGAAATCCTTGCTGGGAAATTTAAAATTTGCTAGGTATCTTAAGGATGGGACATGCATTTTCCACAGTTTGCATTTAGAACTTTAACCAACATCACTTTGTAAAAAAGCAAATGGCCTTGAGACAAGAATTTTGTTTGAAAACAAAAGGAGAGGAAAGGGAAAGTCCAAAGACTAATGCTCATCCAACTGCAAGAAATAACTATATCCCAATCTCAGCTATGCTTATAGTTAAATTATGCAAGACAAGACACTTAACCTTTTTGTTTATTTTCAGCTGCAAAACAAGGGCAACAATAGCTGCCACTGTATAAAACTATTATGTGGATAAAAGACATTAAAGTGTTTTGAAATTGTAAATGCTCCCTATGTGCTGCTTGTTACTGCTATAGGCATGTCAAAAATCCTAACTTATCAGGCAGAATAGTGGGAAATGATTATTTGAATTACAACAGACATTTCAAAAGTACTTTAAATGGTAAATGTGATTTACAGCTTCAGAAATATAGTTTTTGTCTTTTTTTTTGTACAGGGTTTCACTATGACTCATAGTGATCCTCCTGTTTCTACCTTCCAAGTGTTGGGATTACAGGCGCAGGCCACCATGCCCAGACTCCATCGCCATCTCAGAGCACCGGCACAGCAGGCGGGGCCAGGAACTGAACCCTGGTCCTTGTGCTTTCCTAAGTAAGCACTTAGTTCGCTGAACTTCAGAAATATACTTTTTAGGGTTGGGGAGATAGCTCTGTGGCACAAGTGCCTGCATGGCAAGTGCAAGGTCGTGAGTTCGAGCCCTGGTGGCCCTCCAAAAAAGAGAGAGAAGCAGAAATACACTTTTTAACTTTTCCTGGAGTATAGACCTATTTTATACTTGGATAGGATAGTTGTTCCTTCATAAGGTAGAATTAGATTTCAGTAACTCATAATAGAGAGCTGACAGGGAGATGAGCTCTGTGTACTTGTTACTGGCCACTTTAGGTTCACATGTTCAAATTTGCTTTCACACTGCTGACCAAATCAGAGGAGGCCACTTACTCTGGTAGAAAGATAGAAGGATTTCCTCAAAGCTAGCTCAGAGGAGATGCAGGACTCATTTGCCTCCAATTTCATTGTGAAAAGGTGTGTTCAGTCTTTTACAGCAAAGTTGAAAACAATGAAATAAGGGTGTGTTCAACTTTTTACATTTCTTTCAGGAGCCAGACCTTTCCATCCTTGCCTAAGGAAATGAAATTGGATTTGACCTCCTGGTATCAGTATCTGCAATATTTTTGCATTCACATGGACTGAGAAGAGGTGGGGCTTACTGTTTAATGACCTATTTCTACTATGGCTTGGAGAATTCACTTGCCTCTAAAGGAAAAAAAGAAGATCTAACCTTCCACGTTTTATTTTGGTTATATACTGAGCCTTTGTTCCTTGTTTGTCAAACCTTTGACTATGAACTAAGAGAATGAGTGGCCTAAAATAAAGAGGAATGGGGTAAAACAGCACAAATGTGTGCCCTTCCCTCAACTTGTCTGAAGATATTTGGATTTGGTGGTTTTACACTTAAATTTATATTTTCTAGGTAAGATTTGATTTGCAGATACTTTTATTGCTCAGGACACTAGCTCCTCACCCCCAAATACTGTTAAAAGCCAATTCTCTTATTTTTTTTTTTTAATGCGATACTGGAACGCCAAGAGGTGAAGCTATAAGGCATTGTTTGGTTTTGGCTGAAGCATCGTCATGGCATTCTGTAAGAAATCATATCAATTCACCAAGTATTGTTTACATGGCCATGCATTTCCTAGACAGTGACTAGGAGGTAGAAGATTCTTGCAACTTTGTAGAGATAAATCTTTTAGGACGAATTTCAAAGAAGTGCCATTTTCCCCTAAGACTGGTCTTTTGCCAAACCTTAAAGAAGACAAAAGCTACCTTCACACTGGGGAGAAAGCTCCATGGCACAAGTACCTGCCTGGCAAGTTCAAGGTCATGAGTTTGAACCTCGGTGCCGCCAAAAAAAAAAACAGCTACCTTCACTATCCTTTACATTTTTCTTCTCCTCCTGGTATTCTCTTCTTGCATCTAATCTGCAGGAATTCAGTGCCATTGGCTATTCAGGAAATTTCATCCTCATTCAGACAGCTACTGAAATAGCCCACTTTACCTGAGCTGTATGTTCTCGGAAAACAATACTGATTATGAAATTCCTCTGTTTTTTTGTTTTGGAAAATGGCTTGCTGTTACTCTCTGCCTCTCTTACTTTCACACACACACCCCCAACCACCCACCCACCCACACACACACCCCTTCAAACATGTGTGATGTACCCTCTCCCATATGACTTCTTAGAACTCTGCATCCATTCCTTCTCAGAATCCTCATAAGGCTCACCTATGTTTCACTTGTTTACCCTTGAAAAGGCCAAACATAGACATTTTCCCTATTGACTGAACCTGCTGAAAGAGGAGATAATGAACCTTGGATTTTCCATTCCTTGTTTCATAAACAATTGACTGATTTTCAAATCATTTTTCTCTTGAAACCAGCTAGACATTGAGGTAAACATTGTAGGATAGCTGAGACATTTTCTGATTATGCAATAGTTCTCTGTGTAAATTGTCTCACATGGAATGTTTATATCCAACTTTATTAAAGACGACACAGGTAGAATCTCCTCATTGCAAGAACCTGAATACAGTCAATTTCCTTACCTATTCATTTTTTGTCTTTGATACTTTCTGACTGAGAATTTTTAAAATTTATTTATGTATTTGACACAGGGTCTCAAAATGCAGCTTGGACTTACAGTGATCATCCTGTCTCAGCCTCCCCAGGACTGTGATTATAGATATGCACCACCATGCCTAGTTTCAGTGACCTGCAGGCCAGCAAAACATGTGATACTGGGATCAAACCGGGCCATTGTGCTTCAACAGCTGAGCTATCTCCCCAACTGAATATATATATATATGTATATATATGTATATATATATGCATATATATACATATGTATATATATGCATATATATACATATGTATATATATACATATATATATACATATATATATGCATATATATATATATATATATATATATATATATATATATATATATATATATGTCATAGTGAACCTGTTGTTCTCAGCCTCCCCAGCACTGGGATTACAAGCACGCACCACCACGCCAAGTCTCAATAGCCAATTCAGCACTCCCTGGGGGCCGGGCTTGCCCCGCAGGCCAGGGATTGAAAGCACAGTATTATAGTTTTATTTTTTGTTAAATTATTACAAAAATGGTTGAGAAGAATAAAATGTGCCATCAGGAGTCTTTAGCTCTAATCCTAGTTTTCTGTGTTATCTTGACATTTTGGACCTCATTTTCCTCAACTTCAAGTAAGAGTGTAGGACTTGACAGTCTTTAAGACTGTAATGCTCTATATTTTTGAAAAATTATGCTTTAGTTCATGACTTAGATGTAGAGGAGAACCATGTATGTGTTTATATCTCCCTCACCTTTTAAAATTTAGTTGGTATACAATATTTCATAGTTAAATGAAAAGAGTTAAGACTACTTTGTAAGCTTCCAA
Organism: Myocastor coypus; assembly: GCA_004027025.1. Lineage (NCBI taxonomy): Eukaryota > Metazoa > Chordata > Mammalia > Rodentia > Myocastoridae > Myocastor > Myocastor coypus. The sequence goes on along the minus strand of PVJA010033872.1, from coordinate 3,900 downwards.
GTTAGTCATGAGCTGTATTAGAACATACTATGTCTTTAAGTTTTCAGTGTTCATTGAATAATAACAACTTCATCTTGTCAAATTAGTAGATCCAATTTGTGATTATGGTCATTCTTCAAATTCTAGAGTATTATTAAAAATTCTGGCATACTAAGTGCCTATAGTGAGATACATCTTTTCCTTTCATTTAGATAACTAAGTAGTGATAAATTTCTATGTCCTAATGCAAAGCATATATATATATATATATATATATATATATATATATATATATATATATATATATAGAGAGAGAGAGAGAGAGAGAGAGAGAGGGTTAATAGGGAACCAATGAATAGAATTGCTTTTGAAAAATTCTGTTCTTAGTACCCATGACATGATGATGTTAACAATTTACAACTAGTAAACATAAATTGGTAAACAAACACAGCCCCAGATTTACAAGAGCAAGCTTGGTACCTGAACAAGGTCATTTTACATAGAAAAGTTGATGACACTATAAAAGTAGGTTTTGCAGTAGCTAATAGAATGTTAATGAAGTTCAAAAACTCAAGGTAATTTTCCAATATTTTGAACCAATAGTAATTATTACAAAATTCATCAGGTGTCCACACCGGTAATCCCAGCACTTGGGAGGCTGAGACAGGAAGATCTTTTAGAGTTTGACAACAGCTTGGGCTACAAGGTAAGCCCAAGGCCAACTTGAACTACGTAGCAAAACCCTATCTTAAAATGACAAAAAAAAATGTTACTAAATTTAACCATGTGCTATGGCCTGATATGTGTGCCTAATATGAAACATCTCACTTCTCACTACACCCGTACTACACAGTTACTATTTTTTTATTTTTGAAACAAGGCCTTGCTATGCAGTTCCGACTGGCCTTGAGCTCACTTTGTAGCCCGTTATAAAAAGAACTGTTTTTACTTGGTAAATAATAGTCAAGTAAAGACAATGTAGCAGGACTATGAAATGCAGTTATAGGTAAGGCTTTCAGGCTTCCACAAAAATTAGCTCAAGATAACAACTTGTATATATAGCATGACGTCATAATGATTTTTCCTAATAAGATATTAAACTAAAATCAGTTTGCTCTGTTTAATAATTGAGCAGAAACATAATTTTTTTTAATTTATAAAACTTGTCACAACACTAAGTTTTGTGTGTATGTATCACTTCTCAGCCTTTTGGATAGGATCAAGTATAAGTTTTTTTTTTTTCCGTGTGTGTGTGTGTGTGTGTGTGTGTCCAGGCTCTCAATACACAGCTTGGATGAGTAGCGATCCTCCTGATTCTTGCCTGCCTAGTTCTGGGATTACAGGTGTGCCCACAACTGGACTCCATCGCTGGCTCTGCGCACCCACGGGCAGGACTGGCGTGGCAAGGCAGGTGTCAAAGGAGCCATGGACTCTGCGCTTACCTAAGCAGGCACTTAGTCCACTGAGCTATAGCTATACCAATTGCTCTAAAATTTGAGAAGCATTTTTAAAATTTTTTTTGGTCTTTAAATTTTATTTTATTTTTTGGTTTGATCAGGCTCCTTAGGGGTGGCTGAGGTGGAGCTGGGGATCGAACCACAGTCCTCTGAGCCTGACTGGGTTTGCCCAAACAGGCTCTTAAACATGTGAGCTAACCCGCAAACCCCCAAAAGTTGAAAAGGATTTGGGGGGTGTGTGGTGGAAGAGACGGTGCTGTGTCAAGCTACCTTAAGGGCAATTCTGGTATGGCAGGTGGAGCTGGGGATCGAACCACTGTCTCTGAGCCTAAGTTCTAGAGTAAGCCTTTAAACACCTAAGCTAATTCTTAGGCCTCCAGAAGGATTTTTGTTGTTGTTGTTGTTGTTGTTGTTGCTTCAGGCTGCTTTAAGGGCGATCCTGGTGCAGCTTCTGGAGCTGGAGATGGATCTGCGGTCCTGTGCACCCGACTGCATTTGCCCAAGTAGTGCTTTAAACAACTGAGCTCTCCACCAAGCCCCCTGTAAAACTTAGCACAACAATTTAAAACGTAGATGAACAAAATTTCTGTAAAATCTATCATGAATAGATTCTGGGGCTTCTATCTGTTTGTGTTAAAACTCTTTCGCCATCTTCATACGCACCTCACTTGTAAATATTAGTATACAGTTTGCCCTTGAACAGAGTAGAGGTTAAGGTCATTGACATCTGCACACCTGAAAATATGCATGTATACCATATGACTTTTCCCCAAACTTAAGTAATAATAGCCTGCCATAAAATAGAATTCTTACTGATAAAATGAATTTTGATCAGCCTACATTTTGCATGTTAGATATATTAAAAAGAGTAAAAGAAAAGGCAGGGTAATCAAGAGATCACTTTTTTCTATGAAATATAATTTACTGGAGAAACCACAGCTCACGTGGCTTAAATGTTCAACACCACATGGCCTTGCAAGCGGTTACTTGCACCGCTTGAACTCATGGCATTAGGTACAGGAGGTAGCTGTGACGTTACATTAGTTAGAGCATACCTTAAAGGGCATTTTGTGGATTATGACTTCATACTGCATCATCACATGTGTTTGAAATTTTCTTGGCAGCAAATGGTGCTAAGTATTGTTTGCAAGTGTTTGCACACAGTTCAGTAAATTTTATATTTCAACAAAAGATTTGTGTATATTCTATGATAGTAAATGATAAGTAAACTATTATTTACACATACATTCTGCATTCATAAAATGCTTAATTTTTGTAATTTTAAAACAAATCCAGGCTATGTGGTTATCTGTGAGATTTTTAAAATGTTAAAAATCTTCAGCTGCTCATGACGGTGTATGCCTATAATCCCAGCACAGAGGAGGCTGAGTCAATAGGATCATTGCAAGTTTGAGACCAGAATGGCATACAAAGTGAGCTCAAGACCAGCCTGAACTGCATAGTGAGACCCTGTGTCAAAAAGTCAAAGTCTTCAAAACATGTGCAGTAAAAGTGGAGCTTCATTACTGAAACAGATGTTCAGATATGAGACCCTGGAATCAGTTTGTAAATTTCTAGTTCTGTGACCCTTTTGATAATTACTGAACCTTCTTGTGCTTCTTTTTTCATTTAGAAAATGGGGGCTATGTCTCTGTCATGATATAAAGTGTAAAGAACAGTATTTGGTGCATGGTAATTGCTTGACAAAGTTTAACCATTATTAACTTACTTTATGAAAAGGAATCATAAATGTGAATTAGAATACAAAATTAAATGTATTCTTATGGCAACTATATAATGACCATTTGCTGTGTAGCATTTTAATTTTTATCATACATTACAAATATAAATAAAAAATACCCTCAAAGAGATATTTCTGATTTTCGGCAGAAGTGGAAGAAACCCGTGGAAGGATGATATAAATAGTGACTCTTATAACTTCTGATATAAAGAGATCAAATAGTAAGAGAAAGGGGAAAAGGAGAAAAAGCAGGTAAGGGAGAATAGAAAGAAAACTATGACTGTATTCAGAACCCTTGTTCTGTCACCTCGGACCCCTCCACTTTCCTCTGCTTCTGTCAGAGGTAGCAGTGAAACTACCGGGAAAGGTTAGTTCAGGCTAGAAATAAGTATTTTAAAATGAAATATAAAGGAAACTACATCATGAATTGAGAACATGAACAGAAGTATTATCTTTTTCTGGACCCTAGGCATTTTTGTTGAAGCATGGATCAAAGCAAAGTCATTTCTGTAGAAGGAAAGAGCAAAGAACTGAAACCCTAAAACAGTCCCCTAAAACCCAGGTAAAAAAGCATCAATTGAACCAACAATAAAGCAACAAGGTGTCATATTTGTAACCAGTGAACCAAAGTACATCTAGGTGCCATATGGAATTATAAGATTCTTGAGTATAATAACTTTAGTTCTTTCTTTCTCCATTTATTTTTGATCTAAAAATACCTAG